>JAUZND010014841.1:8700-27609 GCA_034780555.1 Coelogynopora nodosa | reverse complement strand
AAATAATGAGACCAAGACTAAAACACGCGCCGGAAAAAACTGAGTTATGAATGTGTTACTTTTAAAAGTGAACAATTGGTAGTTTTTGAGAAAATTGGTCACACACAAACACACAGACAAAAATAGGCCTAGAATTTTATATATTAGATTAAAATATTTTTAAAATAAAGTATTCGTGTTTATTTGAGGATGAGAAATGATAAATTACTTTTTAATGAGCCAAAATAATAAAATATTATAAAAAAGGGTGAGAAACGATAAATAAATTTAATTAATAATAAACTTTTAAAAATATATTATAAAATTGGGTAGCTTTTTTTTGTATAAAAGGATGGCATAAGATTTCGAGACTTGATACCGGCACGTATGTAACCATCCCTGGCGTCCTGGCCGTAGACGCAGGATGATGCCTTTGTGACTAGTTTGACGCATCTTTCAACACCTTGCGAGTGGCTGCATATTTTCAGGATTAAAGGTGAATCTAAAAATTCATCTATCTTTTCTAGCGTTAAATCTGTAGTGAATGGAGGTTCAAGTATATCTTTGAGCATCACTGGTAAAAAATGTTTTAATAAACGTGCAGTGAAGTCGGGAGTAGGTTTTATAAATATTCGAACTGTTCTACGGAGTTTTAAAAGTCTTAAATGTTTGATAATATCAATTGCCAATTTTCGGGTTCCTAAATCGCAGTCACTCAACATAGATAGCAGAACGTTCTCTAAGTGAGCCCAATAGGAATTATTCCTGAGAACTGGCCAAATGATGTTTTGAATAGGCTGATAGAACTGTTTTAATAATCGAATCTGTTGTAAGTACTGCTTAGGACCATCTGTAACGTACGGATTACACTTGATTCTAAACCACATAGGTGCATAAAAAAGAACAATGAAGCGCACTATTAACCTCACATTGGTAGTAGGGTTAATTTGAGATATATACAACCTACATAATCTGCTAGCTGTCGTCAACCATCTAGCATTGGACATGTCACCGGGCCTTTCATTCAACAAAAAGATATCAACATTTCCTGTTATTAAAGAATTAACTATACGCCATAGATATGATTGGTCATTAGATAGGTCCGTTAAATCTACAAGTGGTAATGGTTCCGATATAATACGTTCAAAATTCACTAAAGGCATCCAAATCCGCTATTAAAGTAACACTATATTTGAGTAGCAACATAAAGCGTATTAACGCTTGTACTACATAGTTTACATATTGTGCTTTAATCTCCTCTGTTGGACGCGTGAACTGTTCTATTACCATCTTGGGGTAACATCATAGTACAACATTACATCTCCCCCTCAAAATTTGTGATGAACTCATCATAATATTATCTTCTGGATGGATTAATATGTCTACGGTAACGTGATTCTTCTTTAGAAGTACGGGGTACATTTGGTGTAAAATTTTGGTAGTGTTGAAAATAAGATTTTTGCAAGTGTTTATCATAGTTGCGACAAACTCTCTTATAATACTGTTCAACATGTTTACGAGATGTCTTTTGAATGATAACCTACTTATTAAGTCCCCTAACCTCCGCGTCATTCCTTTTTTGTCTGGTGCATATGTTAGCTTGTCGTCTTCACCTTTGAAGTCATATTCATTGTCTTGGATTAAGTTCCCTTTAGTATCCATCAAAATGCCTGTCCTTTCGTCACTTACCTCAACATTAGCAAACCTAGCAGCCCTGCCGACATCTGATAGAACTGCCTTAATTATACACTTATTTAAAGAATCCATCTAGTACATTAGTTATTTTTGTCATTATTGAAGAATGTATGTCTCTGTCAATGTTATTTAAACTTGTTAATGTGGTTAAACTTATTTCAACTTGAAAGCATACGGAAGCGAGGTAGATATCGAACAAAATGGATTATCCTCACAGATTATATATTGTAGGCAACATTCTTTAATCACTAATATCCTAATCTGCCCTACCTGTAAGATTGTCCGAGGAAGATGTATTACAATCGATTTCTTCGTTCTAATCATTTGCCAATCTTATAAAAGCTTAATCAGATTTGGAAATGCATCCTTGCACCTTTTTGGGCATTAGTACGTCAAAAGACTTTTCTAGGCGATGGAAAACCTCTTCAAACGTCGTGTCAATATCATATTGCCTACTCACTTCCGACTTGACGATAGCCCATATTGTTTCTATAGGCTAAAGTTCAGGATAGTGAGGTGGCGTATACACAATTTCGTGCCCTTCGTTCTTTGCCATTGTTTGAATTTGTAATTTTTATTAATTATAATTAATTTATAATTTTAAATTTTAAACAACTTTTGACATTACAGGAATATTTTTAGTGTTGGTGGTCTTCCTCTTTGTTGTTTTTTTTCCCATAAAATGCATAATTTCTTTTTCTTTACTATTTATTGTCGCGGCTACTATATGTTGGCATATATAGTTTTTGAATAATATCGGACAAATTAGCTATCAACCCTCATATTTCTATTTCCGTCAACTAATTTGAGGCCTTCTGGAAATAATTATTTAGACATTACAGGTTATTTGTAGACAATGTTAGATTTTATCTTCGCATTTTATTTAATACAGTTTCTGTTAATTTTAACACGTTTTTAGTCATTTTGAACTTTAAAACTTAATATATTATTTAGAAAGTGATGAACAAAAACTTACAAGTTACAACTGCAATTACCTGGCTATAAACAAACTACTATTGGATCTAGAGTACATTGACACCAACCGTCTCATGATATGCCTTCAAAATTATATAAACAAAAAAATGTTCGACAGAAATGTCGGAATATCAATTATTAAGCGTATCAAACAAATTGATCGCACGCTTTTTGAAAGTGGTTGGCAGAACGTGTCCTTTATTTGGCCTACAAATTTATTATTTTTATTTATGCTTATTCAAGATCAACTTTTAATCAATGATGATAATATGACTTGTCGTAAACTAATCAATTTCACGACATTAAATGAAATTAATCTTTTTTTATGTGCTGTTATTTTCATCAGTTATAGTTTTCAAGGTACGGAAATTAGTTATCCTTTTACTTCATTTATTTCTTGTGAAAAATCGAGTATTTTTTGGGAAATTTGTATACAAATTGTTGAATTATCTAGTCTTCGAATGATGCAAATAAACCAAGATTATTCCATTATGGATAAATTGTATAAAGATTTGATTTTATTTGATGAATGTTAATAAGTAAACTGTTTATGTATTTATTAAAATGTAGATTATTTTATTTTAATTTATATTTTAATTTATTTTTAATTTATTTTTAATTTTAAAAATATTATAGAATGTTTTGTTGCTCGTGTATCAAACGATTATGGACGGTAATTTTAAAATTTCACAATAAAATAAGTTAACATTAGAATTTTGACGGAGAAAATACCCCGTTATTACAAGATGGAGATGAAAACGGAAACGGTAATAAGCAGCAATATACAGGTCAAGAAGTTATTGGAGAAAATGCAATATTTGCCAAAGTTGAAGAGTAAATTTAAAATTTGAAACTCACATTTAACTGACTATTTATTATTCAGAGAAATGCTCGTTATTTCTGATAAACTGCCAGAAACAAATGAACTGGAGGATATAAATCTGACTAAAAGATGCTAGTAATATATATTAATATTTTTATTTTATTTTTAAAAATAGTGAATATATTGTGAAAAACCAGAAAAGAGTGCACAATATTACATCAGGATTTTCAATCACGGAAAGTCCTCGTGTTCGTGCAAATAGTGTAATTTAAAAAAAATATTTAAATATTTAAAAATACCTCAAGTTGACGTAGTTTTGCAAAGAAAGTTTTGCTGAAAAGTTACACCACCTTCAGCCTTCGAATTCTTTCCTCTTCAAAATGGCAAGTCAATAATAAATTTGATTTATAATAATTATCAAAATTTTTATTTTACAAAGGTTTCATAATATGTTGAGCCAAATCTTTCCTGGTTATTATACCGCATATTTGGTTCTCCTTTGTGACAATCAAATGCCTCAATCCCAAAAGTCTAAATAACCTAAAAAGCCTTGGAACAGGTGTAGATAGAGGAACTGTGAATGGAGAATAATTTGAAAATGTACCCAATTCTATTACCAAATTTTCATTAGCTTCCTGTGCAGATGAAATATTTTGAGATTTGTGATATTTGGTTGAGTACTTCCATCTATCGAAATCGGAAAGTTGAATATTTTGTAGGTTTGTGCAGTTTGTTTGACTGAATCTTCTATAATTCTTTTTTTCAATCAATAGTTCTATTTGGGATTTTAGAATCAACCCTCGAAGTGCCCCGTATTTTTTATATCCTTTATACTTGAAATTTTGACTCTCGTTGAGACTTTTGTTTTGATTTTTATCAAAGTCTACCAGATATTTTAATGACTCCACATTTTCAGAAAGTACGTTTTTATCCAGTGCAGCGGACGTTTGCCGTCGTTTTAGTTTTTTTTTCGGTAAAGAAGCTGCTTTAGGAAGAATTTGAGTTTGGGTCAAATCGTGAGTTCGGTTTGTTACAATGGGGAAGGCAGAATGTTTGTGTACTTTGAAAACGTTTTTTATATAACTCAGCGATTCAGTTTGAGTAAATACTATTACAGGTGTGTGCATTATATCTCTAGAACAATTTAAATTTTCAAGAATTAATTATAATTATAATTACGCAGCTGTATATTTGTAAAGAAAGTTTGGTAGATTCCAGGGTAAAAAGGGTATTTTCATGAGTGCTATATGCTCGTCATACATGCCCTAAAATATCAATTTTAGATATATTTGTGTAAAAATGTATCAAATTTACTCTTGTGAAGCATTGTCCGACAAATTTGGCTCCAATTAATACTATAACCACTGGTAAAACAAACATAATGTCTCCCGTGCACTCGAATAGAATAACAGAAAGACTTATAGTCATTCTGAGGTTTCCTCCAATCTGGGCTGCTGCCCCGATAAGAGCATATCTTCCAACATCAACATTCAACCAAGGAATAGCCAAAGATAGCCCATTACCTATCAATCTTCCCCAACAAGCCCCCGTTAATAAACATGGTACAAATATACCACATGAAACGCTGATACCATAAGTTATTGTCGTCAAAGATATATAAGTTATTGCCAAGATGGCCAATTGAATGCTGGTCAAATATGTATTGGACGCGTGTAACATTTTAGAGAGGGATAATTCGGGAGTAGAAAACAAAATTCCGGATATGGAATTGTGCTGACCGGTAGGACATGTGGATGTGCTCTTGTAATAATCATGATCGTGCGAAAATGCCGAATCGTCATCACTGACGCAGTGTTTCATTGTGGTGAGTAGTATGTAAGGAATAATTGCGCTAATGATGGAGACTAGCACACATTCCATTATTTTGAATAATTTATTTTTAATCCGAAGACGTACTTTGTTGATTTTGGCATTCACCAAATTCATTCCTGCTCCAGTAATCCCTCCAATACACCCCATAAGCACAAATATAGGAAACTCTATTATATGGAATTTGTGGTTTCTTTCGAAAGTGCCGAAACTTATAAGACCAGGACTTGACAAGTTATCCAAATGGTTGTAGAATGCACTCATAAACAGGTTGACCGTGAAAGTAGCAGTTATTGAAGAAAACAATAGTCTAATTGTTAGGGCAGGGTTGCAGAAACTCGTACCTTCTTCTAGACTAAACATTACTCCGCCAATAGGGGCTCCGAAAGCCGCAGATACCTTTATAAATTATAATATGTTTATTCTAAAGTTTATATATAATTTTGAATTACTCCAGCTGAAGTGCCACAAGCTACAAAATCCCTTTTTCGTGCGTCCGTTTGTAGAGATTTGAAAATCTATACAAAATTGTTAAAATAAATGAGTAATAAATAATAAATTAATAATTTAATATATTTTAATTATATAATCAAAAATTTTGGGGTACATCAGATTCTGTCATGATGAAGTTATTTTTAACGATATAAAATAATATAGTGAAAAGTATTGGCACGAGATAAATTGGTCAAATATAATAGAGTTTCTAGTTTCATATAAAATAACTAATTTTTTTAAAATTAATTAATTAATAATTATCTCTCAAAATATTCACTTTGAACCGCAGCTTTAAAAAATTTATTTTTATATCATTGAATAGCTAATGTTCCATATATCACATATTTTAAAAATTATTTTAAAAATTGTCCATCACTGTAAATTTTAAAATAACTATTTAACTTTTCTAAAATTTTTGACATGTTGTTTAAAATTATTTAAAATTGTATTCAATAAGTTGTAATATTGTTAATTTTTTGATTTGTGCATTTTGGACAACTTAAAGGCCTTGTACAGAGAAAATAAGTTTGGTTTTCATGATTTTCAAACTCCTTAAATTTATTTTCTGAAAAAGGATTCCGAGCTACAAATTTGTCGTTTTGACATGGAATTACTCAAATAACTTTATCTACTATTTTTTTAATGGATGAACATTTTTTTCTTAAACTTCATAAAATTATTTTCAATAGATTCAAAAAATTATTAAATATACTAATTATTATTAATTATACTTTCCAATCAATCTTGAAAAAAGTTGATCTGCACTGAGAGATTCCTCCTGCAATAATACCTCCCGTATGAATCATTGGACCTTCCTATAATTATACAGAATTATATTAATTTATATAATTTAATTTTTTACTTTCCCACATGCTAATCCTCCGAGAATAGAAAAAACTATCCCAAACGTTCTACAAAATAGTGTTTGTATGCGTAATAAGCCAGGTATATGAACACCGTTCAAATAAGCCTTTATATTTGGTATTCCACTACCAGAAGCTTGTGGCTAAAAAATGTAATTTAATTCTGACCAATAATATTTATCATTGTAAATTACAATTTGTAATATTACAAATTTATTATTTAATAAATTGCTATTAGTAATAAAGATATTTTCAAATTACACAATATTGTTTGCCCTAATGCATTTTAATGATTATAATGACAGTTTTACAGAAATTTTGTCATTTCCTAAATCCCACACGATTCTCTAAAATCTCGACAAAATGTCCAAATTATATTTTAAAGAACCGGTCTATAATAAAGATTGAAAGCAAGGATGATTTATGTTCGTGGATGCAAAGTTTGATATCAAACGACATTTATAAACTTTCACTGGAAAATTATAAAAATAAATGTCTTCATACACTCGTGCTAAGTCCTAATGGACATGTAAATTTTGATGCCTTTTTATACAAGGAAAAATCACAAGATGATACAATTCATTTGGATTGTGAAAGTGCACAATTAAACAAAGTCATGAGTTTTTTTAAACTTCACAGTCTCAGAAAAAAGGTTCATTTTACAGTGGACAATGGTTTAAATGTATTGTGGAGAAATGACACTGAAATTATTGAAAATGACTCGTTTTTACAAGATTCAAGATGTCGTTATTTGGGTTTTAGAAAAATTCAAAATGTAGCTCAAAATAATGAAAATGTTCAAAATGTAGAAGAAAATGGCGATATTGCGTACAAACGACATCGTTTTAATTTGGGAGTGGCAGAAGGGTCAGAATTGGATAAGAGCATTTTTATTATATACAATTTCGATTGGCTCAATTCAGGTAACCATTTTTTTGTATAATTTAATTTTTGTTAGTTAGTAACGAAAAGGGGTGTTATATTGGCCAAGAAATGGTTAATAGAGCTATGGTACAATCCATAGTTCGTCGTAGATTAACACCCATAAAATTAGACAAAGCCTGTTTAAATATCAAGATTGGTGACCCCGTGTTTAATATAAAAGGAACCAATATAGGAAGGATTGTTACAGAGCCTTGTAATAAAATAGTTTTGGCCGTTTTGAGGATAACAGACATTTCCAAAGAGATAAAAATAGTGTCTAAGCAAGAGGATAATTTTGGTCAATTTTTTATTCCAAAATGGTGGAAATTAGACCAATCTTGCTTGACAGTTGTGAGTGATTGATAATCAATCATTTGAAGTGTAAATAAATTAAAATTATTTATAAATAAAATTACCATCCAACATGTGACAATTATTGATGCGAATAAAACTGCCATTACATTGATACCTATCCAAATAGATAAGACTCTAATGTGACAAAATCTACCACTGCATGAATTTAATTCTAAAATTTTTTTTAAATGTATTAATTTAAAAAAACCTTCAGAAATCAATTTGTACTTGTAGCTTGTGCTATACTCTATTCCCAATTCCACTAGAGTTGCGACAAGAGCAACAGCCACCCCAATGCAGAAAAGTAAAAACCATTCAGAGCAGTTTTCAATTAGTTTTTCTCTGCGTGTTTGATTTTGCTGATGTTCAACGTAAAGGTCATTTTCCATAGCGTCATAATCGTGAGACTAGATTATAATAATTATTAATTTTAAAATATAATTTTACCTCATATTCGATATTTTTCGCATCATCGTTAGAAATGGTTGTAACAGAAGTAAACATTTGTCTCAGCCTCTTGCTATTTGATCCGAGCCTGTTGAAAAAACTAATGGTATGTGGCGACTTGTTATTAGTATCGAATGTATGCTTTTTTTCTTCACATAATGAGTAAGTTTCAACATCGGTAGAGGGTCGAACGAGGAACTAAAAAATTTACTTTTAAAAGACTATAATTATATATAAATTTATTAAGAGTGAATTTTGAACTTTTTTCTGCTTTCAGAATCCAGCATGTTTAAAAACATTCTTAACTTTTTTTAAATTATTTTGAAATTATTTAAAAATTTTATTCATCAGATTAGTTAATTAATAAGCTGCACTTTCTTAATAAAATTTTTTTCACACTCTTAATATAATATTTATTTATTTTTACCCGCCCAACTTTTTTCCCCGCTAGATTATTCTGGCTACTGCTAATAATCTTTATGCTTGGAATACTATTGAATGACATGGTTGACTCTGAATGTAATTTTTACCTGTATTCATAAATGTATGCGAATTTAAAATATTATATTATAGTTGTGCTTTTTACAATGTCCTAATTTTATACTTATGAGCTAAAATTTGTTTACATTTGAATCAAGAGGTTTGACTGAAACATGTGTTTGATTCAATTGTAATAAATTTGCTATAAAAGGTATTTTATTCTGTTTACAAAATCTTTACAAATTATTTATAATATTTTAACCTTTAAAAATCAAGATTAGTGGTGTAAAGTTTACACTGTAAACACAAACTAGTCTTTTAAGATGAAATACTATCAATTTAATACAAAATTTATGGTAAATTAAACTCACTGTTTTAGTAAAGGTGTCATCATCATACACTTATCGAAAATTTCAAATGTAAATGACCATATATAAGATATCTAATATATTATATATCTATCATGTTTTGTTATTTAAAGCTTTGTAATCCAATCAATAGGAACCCACTGAGGTTTATGAAAGTATCTGTTGATACAAGTTTGCAACGTTTTAATAGTTTCGTCTATATCATTATTTTCCACCTTTACATCAAAATAATGCCCATAGTGTTGCTCAATTTGCAAACTTTCTTTAGTTAAACTTTTAAGACATCCGTCCTATATTAAATCATTTAAATGTAACTATACTGTTAATTATAATAATAAAATAGCTATGAATTACATTATTAAAAATTGGTTTTGTTGGGGCAGCAATAAACACTACTAGTGGACAAAATTCACAATTCCACAAGAGCTTTATAGCCTAAAGAAAATTACATTAGTTTTTAATTTTTAAATAGCTATATTGATATATAATATTGTCAATTAATAATCAATAATTTATAATTTAATATATTGACCTGTGGTTCGATATCCATAATGGGTATCAGTTCTTTATCCAAAAGCTGTCGTATGGTTTCGAATTTGGTTCCATAAACTGAGTCCATATGAGTCCCATACTCCAGATATTCTTTATTATCAATGTCTTGAATCATTTCTGTTTGCGAAATGTAGTAATAATTTATACCGTTCACATCGTCTAGGCGAGGCTCTTTTGTGGTATCTAATTAAATATCAATCAATAAAATATTATTAGATTAATAATTATTACGTGGAATTGGATAGCAAAATTTCCAAGGCTGTAGTGATATCATGGTATTTTTTATGTGTCTTCGACCAACTCCATGAGCACCTTGTTTTTTTTATTTTATACATATTTTTAAAAATTTATGTAAAAAAATACCTATTAATATTATCATTTTTCGTGAAAAATCTTTACACCACGTAACTTCTGTATAAAATGCAACACTTTTAAACTTTTTCTGTACAGCATACCGGTCGTTCACAATATCAACCTTTTCTGGGGGATTTCCATGGGATTTCCATGAGAGGTTTGGAGGTTTTTTAGATTTGTATTTGAATAACCCGCATGATTCTATAAAATTATAATAAAATATGACAAATGTATAAATTAGTATATTTACTAATTTTATTTTTCTGGACAAGCTTTGGCTCTTTAATTCTGTCACGTTGTAAGTCATCCGAAGGTATTAATCCAACTTTTATATTTTCTAAACTACATGGACCTTGTTCGATGAACAAGGTAGCTTTTTTCGAAACTATACAAGCTTGCCACCAGTTCTCGTCATCCCGGTTGATTACATGTAATATATGACCCATTAAAAAATATAACCCGGCTTCTGCACAAGGATGAAGTTTATCATCATAAGGATCATAATGAAAATGAGTTCGGACGTAAATCTGTATATTTTATATATTTAAAATTAAATTTAAATTTTATGTTGTATATAATTTTTACATCACACTTTTTTTCTTTTGTAACAGAATGACTAGTTACTTGGAGGTCAACTTCTCCGTTAGAATTTAGCTATAATGTTTTTTTTAAATTAATGTTTTTAAATAAAAAAAGTTATTTACTAGCATATCTTGAATATATTCCAGAGATTGGCCTTTAACAGGTATATCGTTAATAGTACATATTTGGTCGTTCGTTTCAAGGAGTCCTAGGTAGTTTTTATTTTTTACAACAGTTATTTATCAATTCTACCTTCTTTAAACATTTTCCCTCCTACTAAAATTCGGGCTACTGTACATTGCATAATATCGTTGTATTTTAGAGTAACGCCCTGTAATTTAAACTTTTATTTTTATTTTAAAATTTTACAGAATTTTTTGTAAAAAAAATATTTTTTTGAAAGTTTAAATTTTAATTTTTTTTAAAAATCGCTCAATTAAAAATAATTATTTTAATCTGGTTTCAATAAAAGCCAATTAACAAAAAAAATATTTAATCAGTTCAAATTTCATCCTAAAAAAAAACAAATTTTGTTCAAAATGATCGATAACACTGTCCTGCCTCATTTTGGAAGTATATAAACACTTACATACGTTTGATCAAACTTAGCACGCTGATTCTCATGGTGTGCTTAGTTTTTCTCCATCAGATTTAGTTATCGAGCTACCTGAGTTTTACGTTTTTTTGACATAGTCAACATTCAAACAACCATAACTACTTAACTCATTAACAACAGTAGTACCAAACTACATAATTTCAATCATCATATCCTGCATTTTTAAACAAACCATAACTGAATCATTAATATCAATTAATAAAATAGTTATGATCAAAACAATGTTAAAAAATGTGCTAAAAACGTTGTTTTTTCAATTTTTACCTTTACATATATTATTGATTTTAGAAAAAAATAAATTTTTTAATAATAAATGTAAATATATGCGATAAAGCCAAATCTTCACTCTTTACAATGAGCTCTTAGCTGGAGAATAGTGTTGCTTAATTATAATTAATACTTTTTTCTAATTTTCAAAAATTTGTTTTTTGAATTAAAAATATTTGAGCCCAAAATCAATAATAAGTTAATAAATTAAGTTTTGAATTTTAAAAAAATATAAAAATTAAGCCTTTTCAATAAAACTTACAATTTGTTCACCTTTAGACTTTTTAAACTTTACATTTTTCGTTATTGGAGCCTGACTACCACTTGTATTAATTAAACTTCCATTTTCTATTTTACTGGTCCTTTTTAATGGTTTAACTACCTTATGTTTAAAATATACATCTCTGGCTAATATCTGGCATACATTTGCAATGGAATTTAAGTGAACTAGTGAGTTTTTGTTGGATACTGGTAAACGTTTATACAGAGGGTTAGAGATGATTCCCTAAAAGTAAAAAAAAATTATCAAAAAATATACACTTTTAATAAAATTTAATTACTGGTTTAAGCTTTTTTAAAGCCTGTTTTGGTAGATATGCGCTGCTTGTTTTCGGTAAAAATTTTGTGTCCGTTATAGTATCGTAAATCTAAAATTTTTAATTTATAAATATAATTTGTAATTTTTAAGACTTAAATTTAAATTAAGTTGATCAATGTACATTTAGTAAGGATAATGTTTTTGATTCAGACATTAGGTTTTTGTACTGCTGCAGCATTTCATCTTCTGAGTGATTTGAATTGATAGTCGTTTTCTGTGAATGTTTCAACTTTGTCATCATAATCAAATCTATACTGTTGATAACGTTCCAAACAGAGCCTGAAAAATTAAAAAATTATAAAATAAAAATAGTTTAAAAAAATTTATGAAAAAATACCGCATATTTGGTTGTTTTTTAAAAATGTGTATATACAGGGGCACGATCCGCTTATTAGTTCTTGTTTGAACGATAGACCAAAAATGCATTGCTATTAATTAATTAATTAATAATTTTTTAAATAAAACTTTTAGTCTTCGAATTCTGTTAAATTCAGCAAGATTTTGTAAGGTTTGATGTAAGTTTATATTTATATCGTCTTGTTTCTAAATAAAATAATAAAAAATATCAAAATTTATAATTTATAAATTAAAAATTAAAAAAATATAATTCTACCTTCATCCAAATGTGCTCCAGAAGCTCTGGAGCAGTTATCCTTCTTTTAGCATTTGGATTCAGCAGACGATAGCACAAATCTTTCGCCTCATTTGAAATATTATCCCATTCTATTCCATTCATCTATAAATAAATTAATATAAATTTATAAATTTACATAATATTGATAAATTTATATTATCAACTGAGTAACCTGGTATACGATAATTTTTTATTAATTTGCGCCATCTTCATATTATAATGATTCTTATCATTGATTAATATAAAAAAATCCTTAGTGATTGTTATCTTACATCAGGTAGTAAATTTTATAAATGATGTATCAAATATGTTTTATAAAATTTTACTAGTATGTTGATTTCGCTGATTTCAATATAAATTTTCTGACATGGATTGGAAATTCCTTTACTGGTGTCAAATGGCAGTTTTCCACAAATCATCAAGTAAAACAAAACTCCAAAAAACCACATGTCGACCTCTTTAGAAGTTTGTGTTTCCTTTGATTCATCAACAGGGATATAATCTCCAGTTCCAATGAGGCCTATTTTGGTAATTTAATTAATTTAAAATTAAATTTATATTTTAACAAAAATTATTGATAACCGTTTCTCGATTCACTGTAAAATATCCAATTTTGAGTTAGTTTTGGTAACATTTTATCGTCCAAATCTTTGAAATTTAAAAAAAAATTTATTCAATTAATTATATAATTAAAATCTCAATTTACCCGTCAATTGGTCAAATTCGTTAAAATCAAACATTGAATTGAAAGACGTGATTTTTAATTTGGCAAAATCGTTTTGACTTTCCAAAGCAATCGAATGGGGGCGCAAATCTCCAAAAACAATATCTAGATATTAAATTAATAATAATTACTATTTAATATTAATATTAAAAATTCTCAATTACTTTTGTTGTGACAAAAATTGATTGCATCGAGTAATTGTTTCATGTAGTATCTAAAAAATGTATTAATTAATTAAAATATATTTGTTAAAATTTAAAATTTATAACCGTATCACAGATTCATTGTACATGTAATTTTGCGCTGCTTTTGACTCAATTTCATAAAATAAATCATTTCCCGTAACACTTTTTTTAAAAATATTTATAAATTAATTTGAATAATTTTAAGATTTACCTTTCGTATATAATGTACAATTTGTGGTCTTTTTGATTATCAAAATGTTCGCGAAACAGCTGTATGTTTTCTGAAAAATTTTCCGTGAAATAATAAATAATATATTATTTATTTTTTAAAATTTAAATTTAAATTACTGTGATGTAGCTGGGAGCAGATTTTTATTTGACGATGTAAACCTAATAAAAGTATTAAAAACATTTTTTAAAAAAATTTCTGGAAAATAATATTTTTAAAAAGTACTTTTAGTCTCATCAACGGTCATATTTTTAGTATCAGACACGGAAACTATAAAATGATCACCAGAATTTTTCGCTACACATTCATATTGATAAGATTGTTTGCATCTAGAAACCACTTTCCCTAACGTATAAGAATCCTTAAACTTCCCCATAATCATCATTTTATTTTTTCATAATGTTTTTATTCTTTATATACTAAAGTTTAGAATATAATTTTTCCATTAAAATTAATTACTATTATTTAATATATTATAATTATAATAAATTACGATATAATGGCTGAAAAAGGTGTTTTGTTTATATATTTATACACCTTGAAAATTTCAATTTGAAACAAATGAAAAACAAACCAATTTCAATATTTCTGGGATAACGAGTAACCCATATAGGAAAAAATTGACAAAATCGGAGCATGTAGTAAGAAATTGCTACACATTGAGGTTAGATATTTCGACTTTCGTTCCATTACCAACTTTTATAATGTACAAGTCTGAAATTTAAACAGTAAATTTATGATAAGTAATTATAATTAATAATTGTAATTATAACGTACTTTTTTTGCATCACTCTCTTTTTTTAATTAAAACTTAATGATTTAATAATTTAATAATTTCATGTAACAAATATTAGTTGACTAAATTCCGACACGTGATTTATATTCAAGATGTAAATTATCTTAAATAAATGTAGAATAAGTATTGATACAATTTTTCCACGAAATGATCATTTTTAATATATTTTGTAACTGTTGCAACATGTTGGTAATCTATACTTTTATACTGCTATAGAATTTATAAAGTGAAATTTTGGAGAAAGTCTTTTTAGTTAGTGTATAATATGGAGCAAGGGTTATTATTATAAGTTATACTTGAATTGAAGGGTATACTTCTACGTTCAGTATTCTACATTCCACCCAATTACTCACAACAAAACATCCAATTTTATATTTTATTATATTGGAATATTATTGGATATATTTGATATCCAATATTGATGAGAAATTGGCCAGATAGATATGCGTATCAAAATTATTTGGTACATATTTTGGAGAATAAATTAGAGTATAATTATTGGAATCTAATTATAAAGAGTTTCAAGATCGATGAATGAATCTTATCTACAACGTTTAAATGTGGTAGAAGTGGAAATAATAAAATTTAAATTATAAATATAAATTGGAAAGTGAAGCATATAAATTGGAAATTGACGTGAATGTAAATCTATTGATAGAATTTATAATACAGCTGCTCAGCATTTTTGAAATTGTATCATCCATGAAAAATAAGACATATTTTTAAAAAATGTAAACTTTCTATACATTTTTTTCATAAATAAATAATAAATAATAAATAATAAATAATAAATAATAAATAATAAATAATAAATAATAAATAATAAATAATAAATAATAAAAAATAAAAAATAAAAAATAAAAAATAAATCTGAAAATTTTATAAAAACAAATTTTACTAAAATAATCCAAATAAATTTAGATTCTAGATTTTAGATTATATCAAAAATTATCTATTTGAGGTCTGCTAAACGTTTTTATTGACCTCATACTCATTGTCATAACAACATTTTTAAACAAATATTGGTAAAAACAATAATAATTAGAACTAAACATTATTTTAGAATTTACTCTAAATTTGAGAATTAATTTGGAATATATTCAAAAATTGAACATAAATAATTTATAACTTTAATTTCCACAATCTCATTAATTGGGCCTGGTAACTCTAGTTAAAAATGTAACCTCAAAGTTGTGGAAACGTAATTAAAGTTTTGAATATCCAAGTGGGACCATAATCTAATAGATTTACCAAGAATTTGGAAATTAAATGTTTGATCAATGATCATTCCCCACTAGGAATATCTGCAACTTGCAAACCACAAGTTTATTTTTGTATACCTTGTGAGTTTTCTTACCATCATTGTCAATTTACTGTTTTGTATAATTTTACCTTTTTGTAGTATATTGATTGTAGCCTCAAAGTATTCACTTGACTTTAAATGTTTGGAAAATTGCGTAAATTTACTTTTCTGATAATGGCTCAATTTATCTGCTTGCTTGTTTCTCAAATGGAACATAATTTGGAATCGTTCAAAAAAATTCAAGTAAAATACACTGACGGGGGAAAATATGAAGATTCTTGCTTTTCAATCACAAGACAATCTGAGAGTTTTTTATTTTGTGACAATATAGACTTTTCGACTATTGCCAATATCGATAACCAAGTTTCAAGCGATTTGGTCCAACTTATAACGGTCGCCTACATTAATGATTGTAGAGATGTGAATATTGTTGACATTTCTCGAGTTTTTACCAACCTAGATAGTCTCGTTATTACCGACTCTTCTTTAAAAAATTCAACCGTTGATTGCCATCAGCTTTTAAAGAATAGATTATACAATGAAGGGAAGAACGTTTACAATTTGACTATTAAAAATACCCCGATGGAAGAGTTTTATTGCGACTTGGAGAAACCAGCTTTATTCAATTTGATTCATTTACAAGATAATAATTGGCTCAAGGGCGTTTTTGTAAATAATGTGACAATTGAAAATTTCCATTTAGAGTCCAATTCAATAGAAATAATCTCTTCTCGGATACAAGGAAATTTATCTATTGGAAAGTTTACGTTGATACATTGTTTTTCAAGAGGTTACAATTTTTCCTTGTTATATTCCTTTTTACGGCAAATTTCACAATCTTTGAAGGAACTCGTTCTGAGAAATGACCTCACCACTTTTAATCTCAATTTCAACTATTTTCCAATTTTACAGGTTATTGATCTCAGGAAAAATGATATTGAAAACGTAATATTTGATAATATTTTACCGCGGTATAGAAATGAAAAATTGACAATAAATCTTGATGAAAATTATATTGAAAATTTGGACTGGTTGACTAATTTTTATAATGTCAAATGGACCAATTTTAAAGTTGATATATCTATATTGGACAACGACATTGAACCGTCTTGTAGAATAAACTATATAAAATCAAGATTGATGGAATTGAAGAGTATTAATGTGGCTTTTGAAGATGTTTTTATTGTTGAATCTCAAAAAATCCAAAAAAAGTGCGTAGAAATGGGAGTAAGAAGATTAATGTCCATTAGTTTGTATTGTAATTCCATATTTAACTGGGACAATACTACGCAAGTAGAAGCAGTTGACTCGCTTAGTGTATATAAAAAGAGGACACTGTCTTCCACAGATACTATTATAAACACCGCGAATGACTCTTTTGTTGATATTGCGAATTACACATCATTTTTGAAAAAAGAAGGAATCGTTCTGTGGCTTATACCAGATGGGAAAAACGGCTCAATCATCGTCCCAATAGATTCAGACATGGGTGAATACAACATTTCCTCAATACAAAATATACATGTTGGAAATTACACGTGCGTATATTACTCAGCTGCCCTACAATCTACGTTTGTTTCAAGAATACGTATAAAATTTGATTACTCCATTTATGTCACATACCTCGAATTAATAAGCCATGTTATCGGCTTATCTTGTTGTGCTATAGCTTTCATTCTTGCTACCCTCATTGAGATTATCCGTCGATTAGCTCGAATATGTAGCATACGCATAGAATTTGAAAAAATATTTAAACCTGTATGTTTTGATTTACGCACGTATAAAAATAAGAGAATCGAACAGTTTAAAAAGAAGCATAAAAAACATGCTACAGAAGGCACCAGTTTCAAAAAAATATTTGGTGTGCAGAAACAGATTACATCATCTTTATATAACCTAATTTCCTACATTACAGAGGCTCATCATCAAAGGTGCCAACAATTGCGAGAAAGGTACCAAAGCCTTTACGAATCTACAGTTTCCAAATTTGGTGATTTATCTGTACAGAACGAACTTGATTATATTCGAAAGCAATTGGAGAGATTGAGAACGAGTTATAATCATCATTATGAAAGTGCCTGCAAATTGTTTAAATATTATGGAGACAGAATATATCACACCACAACAGAGAATCAAACTGACATATTTTCAAACTTTGTGGAAAATCTCGATTTAATCCACAATGAAACTTCCATCAGTAAGCATAACCATGAAAGCGATTGTATTGATGGTCCTTGTGTTGTAATAATTGACAGGTACCATTCTGAATTTAACATCAGAAGGTGCGATTCAGATGAAACACTCTTCAATATGAACAAAAAGAGTATTAGTATGAGTGATTTACCCACTCTAGCTACCCATGTATATAGCAATAGTTTATCTCGCTTGAAAAGGAGTACCTCAAACCCACATGTGTAATTTTATAAAAAATAAATGTAAAACTTTTGATTAAAGGAAATGTTTTAATGTTTTACACGTCGATTCTTTTTGTTCCAACTCCTTTGAATGAGTCAATTGGGACTGCAGTGACTAATGTATAGAAATCGCTATTTTCGTCTTCTTCGTCGGCGACGCATCTTTTCATTCTTACTCTGATTCTACGTGGTACGTTTCTAAAGGTAATATTGTTATAAATATTTTTTACTTAAAAAATAACATTTAATAAAAATGAATCAAAAACAAAATAATCCTCAAATAACTTTTATTTTAGGAAGACCGTCGTGTTATCATCACAAAAATTATATTAAAAAATGAATCAGAAACAAAATAATCCTCAAATAACTTTTATTTTAGGAAGACCGTCGTGTTATCATCACAAAAATTATATTAAAAAATG
>JAUZND010014830.1:0-27611 GCA_034780555.1 Coelogynopora nodosa | reverse complement strand
CGATGAGTCAAACCGACTCGATGAGTAAAACTGACTCGATGAGTCAAACTGACTCGATGAGTCAAACTGACTCGATGAGTCAAACTGACTCGATGAGTCAAACTGACTCGATGAGTCAAACCGACTCGATGAGTAAAACTGACTCGATGAGTCAAACTGACTCGATGAGTCAAACTGACTCGATGTTTCAAACTGACTTTGTGTTGAACTGACTTTATGTTTCAAACTGACTCGATGTGTCAAACTGACTCGATGTGTCAAACTGACTCAATGTGTCAAACTGACTCAATGTGTCAAACTGACTCGATGTGTCAAACTGACTCAATGTTTCAAACTGACTCGATGTGTCAAACTGATTCGATGTGTCAAACTGACTCGATGAGTCAAACTAACCTGGTGTGTCAAACTCGGGGATAACTCGTATGCCGCGATAGCGTGCGTAGGAGACAATCTGCTTGATGTCGGAGTGGGTGTAGACCTTGCTCGAATCGAAGGCTCCCATACGCGACATCTCCGGATAGGTCTCGCTTTGGAAGGGGAACGATTGGTCGTCCACTATGTGCCAGTGAAACACGTTCATCTTGTTCATAGCCATGGCATCCTGAATAGTGCGCAATATAATGTAGCCACTCTACTGATGAATCACCTTGCCCTTTGACAGAAAATATTTACGACAAAATGTTATGCGAAATTGAAACATGGAAATTATATATATATAAATTCCATGTTTCAATTTTGCATAACATATATATATCAAATTTTAACAATGATTTAGCAACCAAATGGTTTATAAAAATTTCAATGAAACAAAGGATAGAATTTAGCTTTAACAATCACGACTCTAATCATTAGGACGACCACTCCAAGTTTAAATACATTAACACAGCGCCCATTGCTTAAATAAATGCACGAAACTATCAATTATATTATTTTAACACAATAATTTGTCTTAAGAACTTAAAATTATATGTAAAATTTTGTTTTAATTTATGTTATATTACACAGTGCATAATTATGAATAACTATCGCGCGTGTATCACCTGTGTATATATGCATTAATGGTACACACTATAACACCCCCATAGTTATATATAATGTATATATATATTATACAAACAAACGGAAATTACGATGTACACAAACTGCCAAAAAAGCTAGAAGCACAAGATTCTGTTGATTAACCAAAAAATAATTCATAACGCCTAAAATCATAAAAATTGGAGCACATCAACTGTATACTACTTATAATATAATTATAAATTTCAAAACGGTGAAAATAGTGATAAAAGCAGTTTGGTAATCAACTGGTTTGTCCGGCATCTGTATGGCAGTTAACTTCTTCAAATAATAAGTAAGACCCACTGATTGACCAAGCAAAGATGTGGTTTAGATGAATTAATCTGTTGATCACTGTTTCTTTTTAAATTATCATATATATATACTCTACATACTACTTATACTAATAAAATCAACATGAAAAAGTGGACCTCTCAGCAAGTTGTTAACAAGCTTGAGAACAATTTTATTTATCTAAAAATAATATTTTTAATTAGCCGAAGTAGTTTTAACAATCTGCGGATTAAGATCGCGTTTATTCGATTCGAGTTGTTGTCGCGTGAGTACGTTTTTTTTTTAGAAAATCTACCAAATCTGTCAGATCAAGGAGGTCTGGAGGCTCCGCTTTCTAAACCTGCGATGCTGCTTTGCTATCAGGTACGTGTTACTAATCTTAGAATTAAGAAACAAAGGGTTTTTAATAAAAATTGTATTTTGTAAAAATTTTAAATATAGAATAGACATAAACATTGAAATCTGAAAGGGCCCACTTAATGAGCCAAAAATGTCTATTAATAGAAAAGAATTTGAATTCAAATATGAAGTCATTAAGTGGGAATTTTTGGGAAAAAACGGTTTTGAATGTTTATTAATTTGGATATCTAACATTAGAAACACAAAACTAATAACATGATGTTATTGTATTAAAAATTCATACAACAACTCAACATTACTATTAATATTATATTACTAATTACGTTACACTAGACAAACAACTGGAACAAATAGGTTAATTTATATCAGATTGAATTTCAAATTCATAAATGTGGTTTGTTATTGCGGATCATATTCTGCATTCATAATATTGAGAAGACTTTCCAAAAGAATGTATTACATATATCTGTTTTATCTATGATTGAAATGAGAATAAATTCTATGTGGAAATCATACGTGACTGAATTTTATGATGAAATTGAGGAATAATATTAAAGTAAATCACGATATTTTACACAGTTAAGTAAAAATGTTAAGCACTATATTGTTACAGGATGAACAATTTTTCAGTATACAAAGTGTTGCTTCATTAAAAATGTATAAATGTATAGATGTAAAAATGTATATCTGTATTTATGCCTTGTATATAAATGTCTCCGTACCTCACTGAATTTAGTCACTAGATAATAGTTATATAGCGTTAAATCTGACAGGTGAAATAAATTTTAAGTATATTATAGTAAATAAAATATGATCACATGAAAGTTTAAGATAAGAGACAATTAAATAAATACAATATGCCTCAGACTGAGAGATATTTTAATTTATATGAAACGGAACACATTTTTGTATAGTTTAAAATTCTATTACATTGGTTAAGTATGGCGTGCTATGAAAATAGCTTCTCTGAAAACATTCATTTTGCGCTCTCTCATTTGAAATATACATTTCAGAGTTGCTTCCTTAAAAACAACATATATGTATTGTTTAAAATAAAGTTATGATTTTATTATTGCAATCCTAGAGAAAGGACATTTTCATTTTCTTTTCCTATACGTAAGCCGCAGAGGATCAAAGGTAAAACCAATCAATACTATGATGATTTGAGACATCGAAGAAACAGTTGGTGTGTGTATTATAATATGGGAATTCAGTGAAGACAGATTTATGAGCAAACGGCAAACAAAAGAGAGATTTGTTCATATCATTTTTAAACCAGACATGTTTTGTGGAAATCTATAAATCTTAAGAAGTTTGCACGCCACATCGCACTACATAGTAAATTTGGAAATGCCTTTTAATTCGAGAAAAAACAGTATCCCGCGAAATACCGGGATACCGTTATTTTCAAAACTGGAAACAATATCTTATTCAACTAAAAACAAAAATTATGTTGTTAAAAAGTATTAATTTCGGGAAAATTTAAATTACATTTTGTTGTGCTAATTAATGCCCGCGTGGTATAAATCACGATAATATATTTCAGGATTTCACTTGAACGCTGACTGCTTGTTTTCGTTTATTAACCAAATTCAAATATAACCAAAATTCCACATATGAAATCATGGGGAGTGGGTGAAGTAGAATTCATTTAGATATTTGTAATTGACATCAACTGATCGATCTCAACTTTTTAAACACAGACAAAATATCGATTATAAGTGTTTTCAGAATTTATTTTAGAAAAATGTGTCACTTGACTTACCAGCAATAAAGTCATAATTTGACCTTTTATTCCAAACATTAATTTTTCTTTGTGTTTTAAAAAAACTTTTTTGTGGCAATTTCAATATTCATAGCGTATTAATTATTGTCATCAAATTACCATTAATATTCATGTTATCACGTCATCATTGCTCAAAAAGTATATTTTTCTATTATATTTAAATATTGCTATCATTCAATCTATTTATTATTTATTATCGAAAGTATCATCCATAATATTTTTATTGAGTCGTATTAAGTTATTTCTAATGTATGTTTAAATTTACATGATGTAATTATTATTTCTAAGCCTTATAATGTAATTAGTGCATATTTTTTCAATATATTTTTTTGTAATTATTTTTTGTAAACTGTTATACACTAAGTGTAGATTCTTATATTTTCCAAACAAGGTGTTTCTTATCGACTTAAAATAAAATGTTATTAAAAACTAATATTTTAGCGAGTTGAACATTTTTTGGGTGATTTTAGAAATCTGAAATTTCAAATTATTAAGTGGCCAAATTGCTGTAATTTTTACATTCCCGACATACGAGGGTATTTTCTATTGCAGTAGTAGAAAACATTGGATTTTTCAGAATAAATAAGGCATGGTTATTTCGACAGGGTATTATTAGATAATGACTCAATTGAAGGACGCTATTATTCGAAAGCAGAGACGGTATACCGCCAAATTACCTGCGCTCTTTAAAACATTAGTTATACGAAAGCTTTTTATACTGCTTTGTATATATAGCTGGATTGCTCTATACACTTATTGAGCAAACGCCACATTTTCATGACATTCTCTATATATATACATATAGTTTGTACGTAGCTCACCCCGTATAAATATATTTTATAGCATTACTTTCCCTAATTTAAAGTGTTGTCTAAAATACAAAGAACTGCTTCTTTTAACACAACATCTCATCAATAGGTTGCTGTCTTGTAATGGGATGTCACAACACAGGAATAACCGGGGCACTCAAACTAAGAACTCAAACAGAACTTGAGGTATATATGATATAATCCCTGACCGCTTGTGATTCTCGCTTTTCCACTTAGCATTGTGTTTTGAAGTTAATATTGATTAGTAAATGTTTATTTCATCAAAAACAAACGCTGTCTATAGCGTCTCAAATTTACTAATTAAACCCTTCTATTACATTGCATTATTTACCTAGTTGCGCCCGTTAAACATTTAAAGATACACTACAACAGAGAAAGGCATCTTTAAGTTTAATAATTACAATACATATTGTACAACATACTATCTAGGTATTCTGAGTGCAATATCCCGATAATTTAGCAATGTATATATTACTACATATATTATTATTTACATTTAATTCATTGATTTAAATTAATTTACCGATATAATTTATTTAAATATTTTGTTAATTTTTTAAAACTACATTTTATTGATTAATGATTCGCATGTTTTTATACCATTTTTTGTATAAGGAAAATATTTTAATTATTCTTTTTATTATAACCACCTTTTTATTATTTTTGAACCTTCCTTGCCCAAATTTCTGCCCACCTCTGGTTTGAGTAAAGATTAATTAAAATTAATATTAAAGATCCCTTCTAGAAACAGTTGATGCTAATTGAGGTTAAGTTAATAATAAGAATGAGAATAAATAGCAGAATGAAAAGGTTACAATAAAATTTAATGAAACCTTCTAAGCATAATACCAGACTATATCCCAGATCGGCGAATAATGCCCCAATTCAGTAATTCTATGATTGGTGCGAACTTCAATTCATTTATTTATATTAAATTATACAAATGTATTTTAACATATAGCGGACTTTTCGGGCTATAACCCCCCTCCCCCCAAAAAAACAAATTTAATTTATTTACATTAATTTACATTAAGTAATAGACACCAAATTTGGGATTTTAGAAAATATATATATATTTTTTTAATGTTGACATTATGCGGTTCGGACAAGTAACAACCTGTTCTGATAAGTACTACATTCATGCCAAAGGTTGTTCAATGTCATAAAATAAAGTATATAACGACTTTTTTAAAGTTTCAGACTAATAGATTATGAGATGCCTATGATTTCAAAAATCGATATTATTACACGAACGCACAAGACCATATCACGTGACGCATTGAAAAATTAATTTCTAGATCTGACTCATCTTAAAGCATAATATAGATTTAGTTAGAAACATGTTTATGTATGCCATTTCAATTGTTTGCATTTATTTATTTATTGATTTCGTTTAAAATTATTCATATCCGATAAGTATAGAATAATTTAGTAAAACAAAAGAAGTTGAATGAACATAAACAACACAATATTACATTAACATGATTAAATATATATATATATATATGAAAAAGAGCTCATCTATATTAAAATGATCCATACTTTTGTAAGTAAAAGCTGTAATGTGATAGTAGTTATATACAAAACAATTCTGCTATGTTTCATAAAGACTGATTCCTCACAGATGCAATATCAATATGTTTACATGCTCAGGTCAAATGGTCCACTAAAATAGCATGTTCTGGTTCTTATAAACATTACTTCTAAACATACGAGATGATGACGTCATCAAAACACTGACCAATAAGAGGAATAATTTTTTTTAATATTTTAATTCCAACTTGAGTTACATAGAATATTATTAGTGAATGTAAAGTTCATGCAAAGAATGGTATCATGTTTAATGTTTTTACTATCATTATCAAAATAAGTTAATAGAAAATTTAGTTTTCAAAAAATGTTACTGTATTTTTTTTATTTACAGAGAAAAACGTGTACTAAATTTCAAGCTCTGTGACTTATCAAAATTGAACAGTCCCCTACCAGATTCTTGAGCAGTGTCGTTTTGGGGATAAAGGTTCTCGCCGTATCAACCAGGAGACCTCGATGCGAGAATCTTGGCGAGTCGTGGAACATCGTCTGATTTATGTACATCTAAAGTTTAAAAATTAGTAAAGCATATAGTATCAAAATATATTCCCGAGAGTTTGATTAAATCATTTTATTTGTTTATTTATTTATTTATTTATTTATATAACTATTTTTATTTCGCGTAACTGCACAACATGGCATAACATATAATAGAACAGTGATAGGAAAATCAATAATATAAACCACATTGTTTATGTTTCCCACATACCACAATTTCAATAAGAGCTTCAATAAGAGCTTATTTTTGTCAGGCAGATATTTTACAAGAAATCCGTTCAATGAAACATTTCTGACACAATATATTGTAACGACATATATACCTATGTAAATAATTTTCATATATTTTTTGTGCCCTGTTAAGTTTTCAAATATAACTGTAATCTATATGTAATCTTATATAAAGCCTTACAAAATTTTCTATTATCAGCTGTGTTTCAAATGATTTTTAATGTGGAAAAATATTATAAACATACAGATATGACCAAAAAAGAGGTATTTTTCATTCGAAAATAATTTCAGAATGTTTATTTCCAATTGTCTAATTTTTCTACCAATATTATTAGTTTTCGATATTTAAACATTAATTAGTGTGTAATTAAATATGTCTAAACTAAATTTTGCACTCAAGTCGTATTAAACACATATATAAATATATAATAAATTATCTAATTTTTTCACAAACAGTTATTGCTCAAAATGCGTACAATGAAATCAAAGTATAGTGACTTTCACACAGTGCGTGATAGATATACAATCCAATTTATTTCATTATCTAAACATCAAAAATAATTCAGTGCATGACTTATCATATGACCTTAACTAATCCTTGATAACTACACCCGTTATTAGTAATTGTTAGTTTGCGGTTACTTACCATTACCCCATTAATTACCGCCTATACCATTACAATTACCGCCTATACCATTACAATTACCGCTTATACCATTACAATTACCGCATATACCATTACAATTACCGCCTATACCATTACAATTACCGCCTATACCATTACAATTACCGCCTATACCATTACAATTACCGCTTATACCATTACAATTACCGCATGTACCATTACAATTACCGCCTATACCATTACAATTACCGCCTATACCATTACAATAACCGCTTATACCATTACAATTACCGCCTATACCATTACAATAACCACCTATACATTACAATTACCGCCTATACTATTACAATTACCGCCTATACCATTACAATTACCGCCTATACCATTACCTTATTTGTACATTCTTCACATTTTACCCCAGATATTTGCATAATGCGACTGTACTATACTACAATAGATAGGCATACTTCGTAATTACAATATAAAATCAGTAATAAACATAGAGGCAACACACTCATAATTGTGCTTGGAAGGTATAACATAACATTTTTGATGCATTAGATTGTTATCACTCGCTACAAGCATAACTTTCGGGCGATTAGAGTTTTTTATTTGCTTTACATGACAGTTATGTTTCCGTTTTTAGGGCAGAGTTTGCCTATTTTATATATATGGTTTTCACGCAGTATAAAACATTTGTAAAATAATGTGAACGTCTTAGTTGTACTCGTAAATGAATTCGACTCTTATAATCAACTCGCTAACCCATACTTGTTCAAATACTAAGCTGTCTTTAATGAAAAATTAAATTTCATTCTGCACCTCATATTTGTTTTGTTTATACTAGGCTGACACGAACACACATATAGTATATAGGCTAGTATACTCTGATTTCACAAGAATATTGCAATATGGTTTATAGTATACTGGTCACCTTGTTAAATGCCGATTTATAAGTGAGCTGAGCGACTGTTTCCAAAGCACGCAGCGCTCCCCACACCTCCGCTGCCGTGATTGTAATGATCCCAACGTTCACCTTGACTGTATCTGATAATTGGGGGATAAAAAAAAAAGTAGAATATCCTCCTTCAACGCTAAATCAAGGGGGTGACAGTTATTGTACACTACATACAGTATGGCTCATAAGTTACAACGACATAGATTTTATGAAACATATATCTAAAATACATTGATGTATTTTTAGAAATTTTAAATATTTGAAATCTATGGGCAAACTTCTATAGCATTTGTTGTCGCTGTACCTGTCGCTGCGTAATGAATTCATACCTGCTCTCACAGATAAAGGGGTACATCTATCGTGTCATTTCCACTAAGATGGAGCTCCAACCCATACAGCTATCATGACGAGAGAATTCTTAAACCGACACTTCCTTGATCGCTGGATCGGCAAATATGGAACTGTGTCATGACCGCCAAGAAGCCCTGACTTATCGTCATGTGACAATGTTCTCTGGGGTATACTCAAAACAAAAATTGTGGCACAAAAAGCCGATTCTGTCGATCAACTGAAAGCTGTCATTTGGATAGAGGTCTTACAATTTCCACAGGGCTTATTACAATCAATCAATGATCGTACAATTCGAAGAATGCATCTTTGTATTCAGAAACGCGGACTACAAGACAGTATATCTTTTTGATATTTAATGTACTCTTGATACTCTTGTTTCAACTCTTGTTTCATTGCTGTAAGTGTTTGTGATAATATGGGTTTCATAAAATCTATGTCGTTGTAACTAATGAACCTAGTTGTATACTACTATACATATACTACTATACCGGGACGACTACAGCAACCCCAACCTCACTCACACGACTCGATCATGTCGGCATGTGGCCACTCAGCCTCGTCCTGCTGCCCTTCCTGCTCCGCGTCCAGCCCAGACCCCGCCGCTGTCTGGTGGTGCCGGTCCTGGTCGTCAAGGCGAATCGTGACGGTGGCGATGGTGCCCGCCTTCTCCTTCTCCAGTCGGCCCTCCTGCGCCGACCACCAGGCGGGATAGGCGGAGACCTGAAGGCCGGCGAAAATCGCCTGATAGCGCAGGATCGCGGCTGCCACCATCTTATTGGTATTATAATCAAGAAAACAAAATACATGATCACCAGAAGATACCAGAATAATAGTTATACTTTAATTTTTTCAAATACTTGTTAGTTCTACAAAAAACGGGAACCAGAGGCTCTTTTAAAATCTAGCTGGTTAAACTGTAATCAGATTACATTTAAAATAAACATTACATTATGCCCATTATTTTAATAGTATAATGCTTACAGTATGCGCCGATACACATAAAACTAGTCTTTTAAAATAGTCAAATACTGGTACAATTATTTGTGTAGTTCAATTTGTATTTTTATAATAATAAAAATAATATAGAATATTATGAAAATTACTTCCACAACTGACAGACATGTTATAATAAATAAAAAACGAATGAATGAAATATTTGAAATATTTGAACTACAAATAAAGGAACAAACATTTATGAGAATGTGTCACATATAAGAATGTGTCACATATGAGAATGTGTCACATATGACAATGTCACATATGAGAAGGTGTTACATATGATTTGAAGAAAATAAATTCAATTCATTTTTCCAGCTGATTTTACTCTATATTTACATGAATAATAAATAATGTTATAGGTTGCACAGGTTTATATTAATATTTTATTTGAAGAAAGTTTGTCAGTTCTAATTTACATTTTGTGCGATTTTGTAGTTTTTGTATACTTCTTGGTATGCTGTTCTAAAAGATTGAAGTATCATCAATTACTTTATTGTTATTGCTATATGAAAGAAAGTGTTATTTTGATTTCCTGCCTGATTTTATATATTATTTGATGTATTGATAGAGCTAATCTGAGTTTGGTTTGATTTCTATTTTTTTAAGTATATTTATTACAATATAAAAAAGTGGAATAATTTTGTTTATTTTATTTATTGTGTTGTTTATGTGAATATACCAGTTTAAGTTATCCTATACCTGAATAGACAAAACTAAACATTTTGTTTCAGACCTCTGTTTTATAGTTAGTTTTGTTTTTTTCATAATATAATTTCAAAATTTCAAAAAAGAATAACAATAAACCGAAACGTCAATTAAATAAAATTCGATGAATCAATCAAGACAAGTTTTCAATTAGTGCAATGTATTAGTAAAAATTAAATTAATGAATATATAGATCTTTTCTGTCCTGTCATCTAAATACAAACAAACATTTGATAGCCGTGCCACTGGGTGAGTTTATGTTTGGTTTTATCTAAAAGTTTTAGTCTTAGTTTTAGTTTTAATCTTAAAACTTAGATGCTAAAACTTTGATTGGTTTTAAAACTTTCTTTAAGACGGATTTATAGATGGCCTTCTTATTTTATTTGGATGCCTTCTATCAAAAATACCAAGTGCAATTGCCTGCGCCTCGATATTGAACATATTTTTAAATACTAAAACTGAAAGTAAACCCGTTTTTATTTAATCTACTGGTGCTTAGTTTTAGATTTCATGTAAAAGCATACAAAAAACTTTCTTAAAACTTTTTTTAAAGTTTTAAGGCAGTTTTAAGACGCCGACAAAGTTTTTTAAAAATGAGTTTATTTTCGGTTTTAGAATAGTTTTAAGACTAAAACTTCTCTTAAAACTTTTAGATAAAACCAAACATAAACTCACCCACTGTATTTAATCCAAAGGTCACATGTTCCATAAGTGAGTATATGTGTGTTCTGCTGATATGTCCCAGATAGGACGAAACCATAGAGTTATTATTATCTCCCAAACGTATAAGAAAATATGCTATGAATAATCCAATCAAAAATTTAAAAAAACACGAAATTTGCCAAAAAGGTTTCACTGTACATTTCATTCTTTTCCTCAGTAACTATAAAGCGGATAATTACATATTGTATAATTTGATGTATATATATATTTATGTATTATTATATCTAAAGGATACACATATTTCCATCGTTGATATTATGATGAATGGATTTTACGATCAAATATACTTAAAATAATGGTAAAATACCTCTCAAATACCATAGAATCACCTCTTCCCATACTTATGGTATTATGTAATCAAATACAATTTAAATGTATAACCCCTTTTAATACTATCAAACATGTTTTATTTATAATTAGGCGAGGCAGACACGTCAACTGTTGATGTTGTTATGTTAACTGCCGTATATTTTGAACTGTGTATTACAAAAAGATTATTTCTGTATAGCATATTTAATATGTGAAATTACACTTCTATAATTTGCCTCTGTTTGGACCAAACAGTCCTCAGAAGGTACAAAATACCTGCGCCGGTGTCTTTTTATCCACAAGAGTACATTTATGATTATTATGAGCCATCTCATGAGGATCCATTTGAATCTACTTGTATATAACAGAGTGATATCTCGAACGGCCACCATTCTCCAGACTATTCAAGCCGGTTCCTATATGAGCTCACCTCAACTAATATCGTCATCTATAGTGAAAACTTGCGCTACCTTCCTTCCTATATAGTGCTCAATTGAGTCTGATGAGAATCATTTCAAGTACTTTTCTATTCAGTTGATACTTTGACGACTATGCGACAGCTCCTATCTCAACCTTTCATATGTTTATGTTTTCTTTCTTTTCATTAAATCTGATATGTTTATTTATCTGACATTATTATTACAATACATGTATACACCACTGATTACTCTGTATATTGCAAACAACGCGCAGAGTATGTAGATAGATGTTGAGGGTAAATCAAAGAAACAGAGATAAGAAATAGATGGATAGATGAGGGTAGATTTTTCCAAATGAGTAAAACATACGATGCATTTGAAATATACCAGTTTAAGCAGAATTTTTTTAATGGTTTTAGGCAATACAATAGTTACATGTGTTTCGCAATGCTTGGGTTAAACATTAATTTTTTTCAAAAAATGTCTCAGAACATTTAGGCGCTTTATGTGATGTGCTTCCCATTATTTGGATTAGTTTTGCGAATTGTTTCACTATAATAGACACGACCTATAATAACTATAAATTATCTATTAAAGAAGCTCTCCATATAAAATCCAATGTTCCTTCCCTTAATCTTTCCCTGTCTAATTGCGTTTCATCCATTTTCTTGAATTTTTGTCAATTAAAATGACCGTTTCTCAATTGTAATATTGCCAGTATTCTTTGCTGTATACTTCTCTTGCTTGTATGCATTATTTTATTATGTTCTGTTAACTACCTATTTATACTAATTTCGTTTTTTGAAAATAGTCATAATGTTAAACCGAACATAAACTTAACATTTTCGTTTTCTTATTTCTGATAAATATTCCACTCTTCCCGCTTTCTAATATTTATGGCAGAATTGTGGGTGGGGTGACAGGTAAATTTGGTAAGTACACATATGATAGTCTACCCGGGTAGATTTGAAGACTTCGTCATATATTAGTGTGTATTCATTTATTTATTTATTTATTTATTTATTTATTAGTGTATTTTACAGGTATAATAGGGTAGATTCACATAATTTCACATCACATGATAAAATACATATTTGAACAACACGCATAATTTATATATTATATTATATACATATGTATAGATAAGTTAACATTTGCCAATACATTACCATTACCTCTGACTTGGCGTTGCCACCGCTGCTCTTGCCACCTCTATCGACCTGCGTGATCTCAACCTGCCTCGACAGCTCGTAGAAGATGTGCGGCGAGGCCGATGAATGCGGCTCACCAGTCGGCTTGGGCCAGACCGAGCCGAACCGGGGGAACGGGCCGTGCCAGACGTAGTACTCGTCCACGTAAGACTTGGACAGGCCGAACTGGCCGTTGGCCACCAGCACCTCCCTGGCCAGGGGTTTGCGCTCCTGCCTCTGGCCGTCCTTCACCACGAACATGCCCACCTTTTCTCTGAATTCCACCGGTGGATAGGTGTGTTGTACACCCATTGGTGTGGGAACAGGTGGTGGCGTTTTCGGTTGTAGGTTCAATTGTTTTAATGCTTGGTTGTAACTCCGTAGTACTCCATCCTTGACGGTGTGAAGTTTGCTGTTTACTGAAGCGAACAAGAAAATAGATTTTAAAAATTAAAAATTAATGCAAAAAAGAAAATAAATTACTGTTACTATTATTATTATTATTATTTTACAATTACTCAATTACTAATACTCTAGAAGCCGTCTTATAGTCATACGCACTAGCTATAGTTTATTATATAAAAGGTATGAACAATTATTTTTTAACTTATTACAATAAAGAATACTTTATTTCGGGTTCCAGCCCCCCTGTCTAATCTAATCGCCGTCAGAACTATAAGTGACTGCATATCGCACGAACACAAGTTTGGCAACCTAAAGGAACTGAATGTTTAGTATATACATTAGCAGGTGTTCTTCAGGGTGATTCAGGGACTTTGCCGACAATTTGCCGTGTCCAAAGAGAAAAAGAAAAAAGATCGAAGATCTACTTTGTACATCTAAATGTCACTAAAACAGAAGCTTTGCCCCATTTTAACCAAGAATAATTTTAACTTGAACTGATATCAATGTGGTGAAAATATCAAAATGGTAATATAATTTAAATAGTCATGATGTTTATAGCGTGACTCTAGCTATACGTCTAGCGTATAATCGAGCGTCATAACATAAAGAAAAACATTTGAAAAACAACTGTAAGAAAAAGTATAAAAATGTTTCTATCATTATCCACAGTAGACTTAGTAGTACCATGAGAGTGAAACCTGGACAGTAATAATAACAAAACTAGAAAAAGAACTACAATAGGTTCCTACACAAGAATGCTAAGAATGGCAATGAAACCTCCTGGAAAGATTACTTTTGAAACTTAGTTCTTTATGGGGAACTTTCCAGGTTGAGCGAACCGATTAGAACAGCAGGATCATCGTAAAACTTGTAAGTATAGCTACAACTTGTTTATTTATAAAGTTTATTAGGTGCAGTTACATATTTATTAATTTATCGAATTTGTTTATCAACCTATGCGTTTGATTGCAGTGGAATGTTGCTACTATAAAAGTAATTGTGTATATAAATGGACAATCATATTTGCAGACACAGTACATGATCTGGAGTAACCTAAACATATAAAACCAAAGTTCTATCAATATTCGAATGATCTAAAAAAATTAATATCTCTAAAATTAAATTTAAAATTATTCTGCCAAGTTTCAGAAAGACTGTTTCATAAGAAGTGCAATATTTATATTTTTACGTATAGTTTGGATCGGTCTAGATCATAACATATTCCAGAAAAATATCGTGTTCTGAGTCTCGGATCTCTTTCAAACTTACAAATATGTAATAACTAATAATTAATTTTTAGAGTTTTGAAATTAAATTTTAATTTTATTCAGTGGAAAAATTACTTTTCTTTCATAGATTTTAAATTATCGGCCTAATGACGTCATTAAAAGGACAAAAAACAACGTCCAATAGCAGATGAACACGTGTATACATAGGGCGGTAAATTACGCCTTTAGTTATATATAATTAAATTAGTTACAAATTGGCCTAGTATGACGTCATCAGCGAAAACTATAATGGAAATGATTGAAAGTTATTCTAGAATTCAGCTAAATCGGTCAATCAATGAGAAGTATGATATCGTAGGGGAGGGGTGTACACCCAACCCCCGAAGTTGACGGAGTATAAACTTTTACCAGATTCATGAAAAGTTAATCATAATAATTAGTACAAGTTAACGCAATATATTGAAAGTTAGGCCGTTTTCTTTAATTCCGAACTTAAGCGTTCGAACTAACAATTTAAAGTGCCGTCAAAAGATTGTTTTCATTTATGTTGTCTACTTACCAGAACTTGAAACGTACGATCGCTATAATTTAAGACGACGGGATTTATATATTTCTACTTTCGTCAGATATATAACATAATTTTGCTCTTAACCATGTTGAAGAAGCAGTGGAGATATCAGTGGAGGCTGATGACGTGCAATCAGTCAGCTTTGCTCCAATATGTACAGAAATGTAAGTTATGTCGGATTTTGAATACAACGGTATTTGCTTCACTATGACATTATTTTCTAAAGTTCGACCGTTGTCATTAATACTCAGCGATGTTGTTGTTGTACATACGTACGTTATACCTACGTACGGAAAAAGCGGACCATCATCTATGAAAACGGACTTTCTGTTAGATTGAATTATGTCATCGTTCATTATATCTTACCAATGTTTCATTGATATCAACTTTCTTTTCTGATTGAAAATTAAATAGAATTTGAAGCAATACATCAAGATAACAGATTTCCAAATATTTTTCAATTTTCAAACCGCTAAACCTGTGAATCCGATGCACATCCAATTTAAGCCCATTTCAATTTTAATTATATAGTCTGAAGTACTAGAAATTATTTTAATACACAGTCTACATTTAATCTGCACACCAAAGGTGTCAGTAAAGAATCATGTATTTTATTGTTTCAAAAAGATTAGTGTTTGATCTGTGTGAAACCGTTATTGTCAAATTTCTGTGATATCAAATCAAAAGTCAAAGCCATATAAATTATGATCAATCTTAAACCTTCTGGGACATTGAAAAGAAAAGTATTTAAATCTGTGAAATGAGCACAATTTGCTTAAGGCACATATCGGGAACATTTTCAGGAACTAGTCTTTGGGTGACCCAGCTTTAAGGCGATAGTAGATTAATGGTTAAAAATGATGATACAAAACCAACCCAATTACCATGTCATAGTATGGGAAAATATATACATAACTACAATTTATCATTTTACAAACATTTGCAGCATTTCAGAACAATCAAGAACAATCGAGAACCTTCAGGAAATAGTATTTAGGAGACTGTTCATAATGTTATTTCATAACAAAATAGATACAATACTCTCCTATATGATCAATTAATTAACGTATTATTATTTAAAATATTAGTAATGATAAATTTCACCACATGAATACTTGAACGATCAATCAGAAAATTGTACCACATAAATATAACTAAAATGCACTGTCGTTGCATTCATTAAAGCATTTTCTGACCATTTACTATGAAATAATCACCTAAACTGATTTGTTATTATTACGTAATATAGATATCGAATTATTATAATGTTTAGCACCAATATCCAAATTTTTGTGAGATTCTTCAAAGTATGATGTTTTATTTATTATATAAATTGTAGAGAAAAAAATATATTTCCCAATATGTATTCAAACATGTTTCATATAATAAATAAATCGATTACGTCTACTGGGTAAGGATTATATTAAACATTTTATCACCGCCAGAACCACAAGAAAATAGTGTTCAATGGGTCCAAAGCGCATGTTACAATCAAAACGCAAAATTGAGCCACAATGGCTAAATTAGAAATCTATAATATAAATCAAAATAAATTCAATGTTTATGGATTCTGTTTGCTATAGACTAATAATATTATTACTAACCAAAAATAAATAATACAAATAATATTCAAGATATCCATATCGCACAAATTTCATTGAATATCTTGTCTATTTTCCTAAGCCATCATTATATTCTGTTCGCCGGTGATTTATTGATAATTCGGTGAGTGATTTTACATTTTCTTATTACAAAGGGAATAAACTTTCAATTACGACATATTTTAAATATAAAGTTTACATTGTAAATATACATTTTGGAATTGAAACCCCCCCCCCATTTTACTGTGGCGAACGTTACTTTTAAGGATTAAAAATACTTTCCCTCTGAAAGCATACTATCAGAAGTACAGTATGAATTACTAACAATCAACTATCTCATTTGTGCTTGCATATTCATCAAAATAAAGCATTCAAATCGATAACTGTACTATGGTCGTGGCAAAAGTAGTAAGCGGCTTGAGATTATGTCGCGAGCATTACCATTATATAAACTAACATTTCTAGTAAAATATTTCTCTTGAAACAGCATATCACAAGCGATATACTCCATTTCTACATTCAATACACTCTAATTATAATGTTATGTAGTATCTCACAATAGCCTAGATACAGCTTTCTTTGTTGAGCGGGCAACAACTCAAGCGTATAATTATGGTCAGTAAGTTTAATGTAGATTAGAACTTTTCAATTTAAAGGCAATAATCATTTTGTAGTATTGTGCATTTCTGTGTGTGCAATAATGCATGCATATTCTGCATCTTACTTTATTGTTTCTGTTGTTCCAGTATGTTTCAAATGTTTCTTTAAACATGTGAAATTGAAATATTAATATGTGGAAATGGTGGGATATAATGTAATACGAATAAATGCCGTTTTGTTCTTAAATGTCATTTTAAAATGTGCCCTCGTTATTCTACTGGTTAATGTACACGGTTACTTTTCTTAACTGATAATTCATATGTTAGGATGTATCTCTTAGTACAAATAGACTTGGAATAACCACTTTATTATTCATGTCATTGTTGGTATGCTGCATTCAGTACAATTGGGGCATTGTGTTTGATAAATAATTTCTTGGTATATAAAATTGACGCAAATATCGCTTATTTAGTGGACTTTTAACTTACTTTTTTATTGGAAATAATGCTGCCAAATTTGTGCATTTTCTTAATATATATCAACTCTACTCAATCAATACAAAACAGTTCACATTAACAAATACTTCAAATATAAAACACAAAGCTAATAAAAGTCTTAGGAAACATAATGTATTGATCTAAAAATGGTTAAAAATGTTTTTTCAATAATATTACTATAAACCAATGCCAAAAGAAAAGAAAATTAAATTTTCATTTTGTAAGCACCCTATAAATCAGATGTTGCATACAGTCCATTTGGGACATTCAAGTAAATACTATGTTGTTTTTACTTTTTAGAAATTTAGACGAAACAGACAAACCGACGTCTATTCTAGTGATATTCCGCAGCCTGTGACACGTGAAACCAATTGGATAGCTTTCGAAAATAATCCATCTGTTCATCAAACAACGACATTTAGACAAAAAATTAAAGTGGAAGATCTTTAAAGGTATGCATTGTTCAAAGAGTCAAATGCTATATCAGTGCAGATAAGTTGTTCCTAAGCTAAACCAGAAAGAGATAAATTAAAGAAAGGAGACGTAGTGAGACTAGGAATCGTATTAAAAGGTATCGAGATAACATGCGGGACAAAACAGCACTAAAAAGCAAAAGATATCTAAAATTAAAAAAAATAAAAATACGACCATAGAAGAGAAAAAGGAGTATGAAAGAAGACTGAAGATGTTATGGCGCGAAAAATAAATAACGAAGTCGAAACTATAACATATGACACCCTGATGCAACAAAATGAATCGTTGCGTGTGAGCTAATTATGTATTATAATACATTGCTTGAATGTAGAATACGTGATTTGTAATTTTATGGTACCTATTATATTTCACGTTTGCTATTATTTCTGATTTTAATTACTTTCTTGGAATTAAAATTAGGTACTTATTATAGTTGAAATATGTTTTCAGTGTGTTTATATTGTATAGGCAATGTATCATAATTATTTAAAAAAGTCTATTGTTTTTAAAATTCGGATTTTTTATTGATATTCTCATAATAGTGAAACAAAGTCCCAAATGTACTGAATGAAACACTCTACTATTTTGAAATATAAGTTTCATCACATAGATTTGTTAGCTCAATTTGTTTTATATGAGTTATTTATTTATTTTAGCAAAAATACTTAAATCCAGAATATAATTTGATACTAAGCCGTAAATAAATCATCTAGTTTTCAAAATGTTAGAAATACGAATTTTCACACTAAAAAAATATTTTAAATTATTTATTTTTGATTAAATTTTTTTAACATATTTATTGTTGATCAACTTACAAAATGAGGCTTAAATTAAGTGCACATATTCTTCAAAATTGAACAATTCCGAACCCCTGGGTCATCATTCAAAGTCATTACAAAAATAACATAATTATGTCCCAAAATGTACTAAATGCAACGTCAGTTTATATGATTTCCCTTGAAAAATATTTACTGGTTATGTTTAGCACCTACAAAAATAGTTAAAATGTTAGTCATTGTTTATAAATATAATAAATACCAGTTAGTCATTAATTTGTAAAAGAAAATATACTTTTCCATTGTTATCATCATTAACTTTGTTAGTATGATTAATAAGACATAAATATAATTTCACTTCTAAAGATCGTATTGATGGATGTTTTTGTTTCTATTTAGTACTACTCTATATCTAACACTTGACAAATAATAAAGTTTTGAAAAAGGAATTTAAAAAAAAATTAACATTCTTAAATTGTCCCCAAAAATGTACTGAATGCACACTACAACTTTTAAAATTTCGAAAGTAAACATTTATATAAATATTGAATATATGCAACATGAATAATATAAATAATATTAAATTAAACATAATATAAATTGTCACCTATTTCTTTTTTTGCATAAACTCATTTGTGCCCAATTTTAGGAAAACACCCATATCTATTTAAAGCTGATTACATATAAAACGCTTGAAATAATGAATGACCATTTCAACATTTCTATTGAATGTCATTTTTTGCGACAGTCTTATAAATTATACTAAACTGTCTAAAGAGTTACAAAACTTGCATATTGATGTGTTACTGAGTTTTTTTAATTAATTATTCAATTACTCCTAGTTCCTTGTTTTGAAAATATATATTCTTTGTTAGTGTGATATGTGCGAAATGTACTTGATTTGTTTTTTATTAAAAAATTGTTCTTCAAGTTAATTGAATGGTTCACGTGATCTATACCTATCCACAAAATAGATAACGTCGCGAGCGTTACTTAGTTACGTAGTTAAATGATGATAATACTTTTTTGGTATTACCAAATGACGTTATACTTATTTTTATATTTGCTCACGTTAATATCGAACTTAATTTCACTATATTCCCGATAACATTATATAGAATGTTTACTTAAAGCAAATGTTATACCTTTAAAACAGAAAATGATGTTTTTTTGTTGCGAGCGTTACCGTGTTTTAACCCTTGTACAGATTTCTAGGAGTAAATGTGAAAACATATTCCAGGGGCTAGGGTATAAGGTAAATCGGCAAACTTATCGGTAGAAAACAATGTCTCTATGAGTGCACCTCCCACTCTACTCATGCCTAACTCATCATAATTTAAATGCATGGAGCAATTATGTGTGGAGAGTGGAACCGTTAGAATTCTAGACTAATGTAAAATCTTTGGCAACCTTCCCATTTGTATTATGTTATAATACCCTGTTTTAGTGTATGTAAACACATAAATATAACATCTGTATTTTTATATAAAACATAAAATTGTCACATTATAATTTGTACATTTCTAAGTTTACGATTGAATTAAGGTAATTAATTACCTTTATTATAAAATGAAGAAACAATAATAATAAAAAAATAGTAATATATCAGTGATGTGATCATTTATTAAAATATTTGTAGTAGATACAAAATGCTATCCCAAATATATAATCATCTTACTCTTTACTCGTACATAATTTAAATCTATTATTATTATCTCATGAAATTACAGCGATAATACAGAATGTCTATTACATGATATTTATTATATTTAAAGTGTGAATAATCATAAAACTCACCACTTTCCTTAGAGAGCTCAAAACCACTACCGATGCTGACGAATAATAGAAGTAAGGGTATCGATTTTAATTGAAAGTACATTCTTCTAAAGTGTAGAGTCACGTGAATTCTGAAAGAACAAAAAGACACAACAGGCAACTTAAGAAGGTGAAAATTATTTATTTCAGGACCTGTCAAGTGACCAACTATCAAAGTATGACCAAAATCACTTCATGAGTAATTACAAATATATGCATAAAACCCAGGTCCGTATATTTACGTACATGGGCGCCGTGGGTCCGTATGCTCCTGATAAGGGTGGCGCCCCTTTAATTTAACTTACTCTAGGTAAAAGGGATTATTAAAAATCACGTCTATGCGTCTTTTTCCTGAATAATACTATCATTAATTAGTTTTACTCCCGTCCCTTCCAATTAATTCATTTACTGGCAACGAAAATGGATACCACTTCTTTGTACAGTAAAGACCAATGATCCATTTTTAAATAAATTTTTGTTACATATTTGGTCTGCTGTAAACTAAGATAATCAAGTGCTGAGTCCTACTTCTGAGATTCTGGTTTCATTCCTTAACTGGACAAAATCCTTTCTCAGGTGAGGAAGAGATTCAGTACACTGTCCAAGGGATGCTTGGTGACACGCCACGAAACACCGTAACTGGCTGGACGATGAGCGATTGAAGTCCTTCAAGACTCACAGTACTGCTTTGCTATATCCTATTTCAGTGAAGAGATGGATAGGTAGGAGTAACTCTGAAGTAGAGTACCAGCAGAGTAAGAACTTTCCCATTAAATTAAAGTTACCAGCTCTAGCACCGCGATGTGTATAAGATGTGTGCCTCAAAATCCAGACTATCTAGGGGAATTCTCTCTCCAATTAGATAGTTTGCATTTTGATACATAGACTAACAATCACTTTTGCAACAGTGAAAAGGGGACAATTCGAGTCTTTGTTTCGTAAAATGTTAAAGACGCTGTGCAATGAGCCAGAAAAGTCTAAATTCAATATGAATGATAGTTGTAGGCTACACAAAGACATTGTAGCTGACCTGAAATTCGGAAACAAAATATAAAGGTTCGCCATTGCATTATAATCATATACTATTCATAATTTTGTTTATAATTAAAGTTTATAATATAAACTTTTTTTGTTGTAATAATTATATTTGAATATTGTTTTCGTAGAAAATTGTCGATTTCCAGTTTATATATAACCGCCACTTTTATAAGTAGAAAGCCAAAAAAATCTCCGCTTCTTCACTATTTCTATAGGCGCACCCATGCCCCAGGCAAAATCTGTAATACAGAACTGCAACCCAATAGACAAATCATGTATCAACTCCACTCGTTGAGACAGTAGTTTATGAATTGAAGGCTATCAATATTCCCGCAACTGCCTTCAACTCAAACTCTCAAATATCGTTTATAGTCACAGACCGCTTTGTTCCAATAAAGCGTTATAGATTAAACATTTTTTTAGTATTTTATCAATTATATGTATATGTTTATGCTGTGGAAAAATAAATCTAATAAGAGGCAGCTGCCCCCCCCCCCCCCTATAATTCTTACAAAATTAACTATTTGTTCAACAAAAGCCAATCTCAATTGTCTTTAGACACTGTACGACACAATCTGAATTGCTGAGTCGTAAATGTATATACCCACCGACAAAACGATGAGGTTTTCCGTGTGATGTTAATGTTTTACTTACTCTCAATCTTACGGGAGAGACAAAGTTTTGCCGACAAAGTTACCAATATTTTTATGCCTGCATATGTTTATAAAAACAATCCTCCATGTGTTGATATTTAAAATTTCGATAGATAATTATTGTTCCAAAACTGTTGTACAATATCGTGTTTTAAACGTCATAAATATTATATATATATAACATGATCATACAAATTTCCCATACAAATTTGGTCTTGGCATACGGTCTTTACATGTGGTCTTTGGTGTCCTATACAAATTCGGTCTTCTTTCTACTGTTTTTAGCCAATGCGTGTCATAAATGGCTTACCTGGCATTCGAATATGTAAAAGTTTAACCTACATTTCCTACTATTCGTTGCATGCATATATGCAGCCAACCGGTTTAGTTTTAGTATAAGAAGAGCCATGGCGTTATATGAAACTATATACGTATAAACTTAATAATAACGACAGAACCCATAGATTGAATGTATTGCCATCCCAATCGCTAATCGCACAACCGCCGCGGCGTCAGCCATGTATAAACACAAGTAGACCTACATAAGACGAAATGAAATAAGACGAAATAAAGATGAAATAGAGACGAAATGAAATAAGGCGAAGTGAGATATGATTGACACCGCATAAATGAGCTACTTTCGCAAACATAGCACTTCTAATATTGTCATCCAGCAAGCAGCTCATATTTGCATTTAACTATTATATGGCGCACGTAATGACAAAATGTCACACCTAATTCCTTCATATTAAAAAAAATGATAGTTCAATATGAACGAGGTGAAAGGGTGGAAACTTTTTAAACTTGCAGACTTTCTTTAACTTTTTTTTTCGCTCTACTTTACTCAGTTGAGTTTTGTTTTATTTGTAGAAAATAATTAATAAAAAAAGTTTTGTTAGAAAATACAATATTATCATAAATATGGGTCAACTAGTTTGTGTGTTGCTATCATCGCTATAATAATATTAGTCAGCAATAGGGGTGTTTACCATAGGTAGCTCTCTAAAAGTTTAAGACAATTATTTTACACTTTGCCATCTATACGGTGGTTATATACTGTTTTCTTTATCGCATTATGAAAATAGAAAAATTCAATTTCAGAAAAGTTCAATTTTAAATAGTTTTGGGACATGGTGACCTATTTGACAAACACGAGAAAATTTACTTTCTAGAATGCCGAATTGGCAAAGTATACGAAAGAATTTTATTATAAGTCAGGCTTGATTGCCGCAATAATGAGTACAAGCGAGTCAAATAGCATTGTTTATTTTCTAATTATGGCTCGGCAGGACAACTTTATAAAAAAAGGTTATTTAATATAAAAGTAACACTGTTTTTAATTACAAATATCGAAACAAATAAACAATTTGACAATTGTCATGAACAAGTTTCAATCCATCGATAAGTTAGAATCTGTGTCTAAAGGCTGATGTATCAGCTGGTGTATCGAGGGCTTTAGATAGAAAATTATCACACTAAAGATACAAATACCACTTTATCTATTTTTTGCGTCATTCATGCCTAAAAATTAAGTATTATTACAAATTCATAACATTTAACATTCTAATCGATTTATCCGTTTTTACCGAGTTTTTAGCTTTTTCACGCAAAATTTAGTCATTTTTCAAAAATTCTAATTAAATCAAAAACATTTTAAACGTGAAAATTGTCGCGTCAATGCTCAAACTCCCTAGCCTATAGCAATTTACAAATTCTTAATTCTATAAAAGTTATTAATAAAAATAAAGTAATGCATATACTTTAATGTAAATAATATATAATGTATAGTAATATTACAAAAATGTTAAATGCAAATAGCGTAATGCTTTCCATTGGTGCAGCATATCGTTTTTATTGATACATTTGAATAACTCATTAACCCAAATTTAATTAAATACACTTGTATATCCTACAAATAATTATCTGAAGAAAAAAATCGGCCATGTATTGAAAAAAATATTTTTTTAAATCTTGGCGACTATTACATATTTTATGTTTTATAAAATAATTAACACTATCATTTAAAAAAACACATTTCGACTTCGGAAAGCAAATAAGAAACAAATATGCAAACTATTTTTTAATTGACAGATTTTTAAAAATGTACTAAATATATGAAATGTTGGTACTTAGAATTATCATATTTTTTATGACATATAATTATTTAAATGACACAATAGAGTCAATACTTTGTAACCTTTTTTGTCTCAGCAGATGCGATTTTAACAACAGCTTACTTTTCAAAATACGTATATTTCAAGGTCATTGTGATAGCCTATATTGTGTACAGCGATATAAACAAGAATGACTTTTACACGTATAAAAAAATGGTTACAAATCTAATAAAATCAATATATGTGTAATAACTGGTCAACGACAATCATTATTAACTTTGTAATTAAGCAACTCAAGACTTTTAACATAATATGGAACCAACGTGTTATATCTTTCTGGTTCAATGATTCGTATATAATGGAAATCATTGATTTATTTTGCGGTGTATTATTTTGGTAACTATAATAATATAATCACCCACAGTGCTTTCTTATTCATAGACTATTGTGTACGAAGGTCGCTGCATTTTAATGTTATAGTATATGATATATCGATGGTGCGACACCACCACAATAGTTTATAACAATGATTTTAATTCTTTAACAATTCTTTTAATAATTTCAATGCAATAAAAAAATCGGTCAAGGAAGAGAATACAGAAATATTTTTAATGATTAATGAGAAAAATTTATTTATTATATCATGTAATTTGTAACATTACAAAAACGTTTATCTAATTGAAAAATACACCTAATTTCGATCAAAAAAATTAAACCCAAGAATTCAACTCACTCGTCAATGTTGCTTTTCAGATAGGTAGTAATTTATTATTTATGCACAGTAAATATGTGATTTGTCAATTAAAAAGAAAATGCTGTATGATATTGTATACAATAACCGCCCGTATTGATACTTATAGTTAACGATGAGAATGTTCATGTCGTGAAGCCACGAGTCTATTGATCGTTTAAAAGCCGTTAATGCAGGTAGTTTACTCTATAATTTAATCCATTGTTATAATCTTAGTAATTTACATTTAAATCAATGTAAATTATACAGTACAAACGTTTATTCAATCTCAAACCCTGAAACCATTTAATCGATCATTTATAAAATAAAAAATGATTAAATTTAATTATTTACTTGCAAATGCGGATCAAATGGCTTTTGATAGTATAAAATATATGATATATTCCGCTAATGTTATAGGAGATACCACATTATTATATCAATATTTTCTATGAACCGAAAGTGAATATACAAATACATAAATAAATTGTATATGTATATTTTACTATCTACTGTACTCTGTATCGTATAACTGGATAGATTATTTCAATAGAAAATGCTGTTATTTATAAACCTTTATTAAACCTTTATTTTTAAATATTTAAAAAGCACTTAAATTATATGCAACCGTGGTTTTGGTTTTATTAATAATAAAAACATTTTTTATGCAATGTGACAATTATTATTTAGTTTATTAAAATAACTAAATCAATTTTAAAATAAATAAATTTACTATACAAATATATTTTTAAAATTTATGCAAATTACACTTTTCATCATCTGTCAAATTCAATTCCCACGAGAATCCATAAATGAAAAACCATATTTACTTTGCAATAACTGTTAAATAAGTAGTCTTTTTCTATGCATACCTTTATAAAAAAAAACTATTTTTTGAACAATAAAAACTATTGAAAAGTAACCATTTTTATGAAATGGATAACTTTTCAGTTTGTATTTAGGAATATTAGGCTTATATTGAATTATTTGATTGACAACCCTGAATGAGATATTTGCAACTAGCCTATACATATCAATATTGTTTAAATGTAGTTATAGAATAGTTATAAAAATCTATGTTTGCTACTAACTAACTATACAATCCAGATGTAAAACAGTTAATAATGTAAAACTCCTATCGATTTGAATGTTCGATCAACTAGAATTAATTACTGAAATCACAAAATATACTGCAATTACTAAAATTACTAAATTATTATTTTTTAACAGTTAATAATGTACCGCATGATTTGAATTTTTAAATTTTTGATCAATTAATTAATTTATTTTTATGCTTGTGTTTAAAAGTTGATTTTTTATGGTTTTAGACTGATTGAAAAGTATCACTTTTCTTTACACTTTTTACTTTTCTATCGAGGCAAAATACTTTTCTATACACTTTTTACTTTTTTGTACACTTTATTTTTTACTTTTCTTCACACTTTTCTGTATATAATTAATTTGACGTTTTATATATCTTATAATTATTAGCAATAAAAAAGATAAACATATTTTAAGTGATGAACATTTATTAATAGTAAAACAAACTAAAGACATGATACAATCAAAAATTTATAACAATATTTTGGCAGCCATCTAAACGAACAAGTTTCGTCAAAGGCTCAGAGTTAGAGGCAGAAGAAATTGGCTTGAAGGATGATGATAATGATGTTGAAGATTTCATCATTTGAGATATCGTTAGCTTTCCAGTGGTAGTATTATCTACATACTTCATACTTGTGTTCTCGCTTTTCCAGTTGAAGTGCTTTTTAAGCATGGAGGAGGAGGCGCCGGCTTCAGCGAGTACATTTGCCGAAGATCGTCTCAAGGCGTGGCCCGTGTATGTAGATGGATTGGGTAGTTTTAAAAACTGAGCTACTTTCACAGTGATTTTAGCAAGCTGGTGAATGCCCATCGGCTGTTTCGTGTAGTAGCCGATGTTGTCCTTCTTGAGCCGGAAGGCTTTGAAAACTCGTCCTTCAGCAACCCCAGCATCGTAAAGCGCATGGTCGTAGCGTTCGAGATATTCGCAATATTCTAGAGGAACATTAAATTTATTTTTAATCGATTCCCCACGTTGCTTAGATACGATGTATGACACCCACATGCCTGTGGTGTCGTTAAACTCTAAATCGTCCGAGTTGATGTTAATTAAGTCTGCGCATCTCAAACCTCCACAAAAGCCAA
>JAUZND010014819.1:8597-27618 GCA_034780555.1 Coelogynopora nodosa | reverse complement strand
TAAGGTAGTATATTTAATACGACGTTTCGCGTTAAGCTTTGTCAAGTATATGAAACAGAAAAAATAGTACAGCTGTATTATTATATTCGTTCATATGTTATTACATATTACGCTTGTTACTAAATATTATTTAAACCTTTTATAGACTTTTTTAACTTTGGTGAAAAAATGATTTTTTCTAAATATAGATTAATTTTTTACATTTGTTAAACACTCTACTTTGGTGCATTTGATTTACATACAAATAGATTATAACAAAATACATTATAACAAAATATTACATCATACAGATGTATATACAATACATATCTATCCAAACTAAACCAATTTAAAAAGGAAAGCTATACAGCAATGCTAGAAAACGATTAATAGAACCAGGAAAGATGAACACCACGACACATCCACAGCAAGTTTTTTTCTTTCTCTCTCTCTCTCTCTCTCTCTTCTGAAGATGTTCTCGCATCTTTGTTTCAATCGAATTGTCATTATTTTATTGGAAATTTCGGATAAAATATGCATCGACATCTGGGCGATGAAACAGGGTCGGGCAGGATCGCTTACTGTTTAACCCTAGATTACAGATGGATAGCTTTGCTTCCACATTAGCGCGGTAAACTTCTGTTTATTTTCGAATTTGTTACAAAACAGAATCCAATTATTTCTTTGGGCTGTTTTTTGTGTTGCTTGACTTTCAACAAGCCTGAAAAGAATTCGTTTCGGGATGCGTTCTTTACTAAGTCATTCATGCCCCGGAATGCTAAGACGGGAGGTTTAAATTATTTGTTTTTGCTGCATTATTGATTTACTGATTTACTGATTTTGTACTCAAGATGTGTTTATTTATTTACTAATTTGTTAACATGATTAAGTGTGTATTAACGTATTATAATAAAACATTTGCTTTGAAAGTAAATGTGAAACATAATGTTATAGTCATAATTTGTAAGTTGCAAAACAACAATAATTACAATTAAAAAATATAACAAATTAAATAAATATATATATATATATATACATATATAATATAATAAATCTTCTTAATACATTATATACTTATTTCTTTAATATTTATTTTCATATAACTAGTCTGATGTTTAGGATTATTTTATAATTAGGCTATTGTGTACTATATAACATATATTAGAATAGTATTTGTTAAATATATATATATATATATATTTATTTATTTACTTGTAAATATATAACTTTACATGTATATATATACATGCGAAGGCCACGGCGGCATTTGTAATAATTAATTGATAATAAGTATTAGACTGGAATCGTAATAAATTATTCTATAATCAATTGATGGATTATGGTAATCTGATTTTAATAATAATATGTCTTAATCATTCCAGTTTATTTATATATATATATATATATATATAATATATGTTTAATTTATCGGAATATATATATATATGATATCCTCCCAAGACATCTAGAGAGCTCTATATTTGTAAATCTAAATTGGGTTGTGTCAGAAATACAAGCACATCGACCGCAACGGTTTTTTTCTAAACTCCATTTAGAGTTAACACATTAAATAAAATTCATTAATTACCGCAGGCCACTCACAGGGGAATTTCTGTGTATAAGACAGTTCAGACCCATTGAGTATAGATATATATATACACAACTTCTGTCTAAACTTCACTAATTTAAAACAATAATAAGTGGGTAGCTATATACCAATTATTTCAAAACTTGAACTTCAAAGTACAAAAAAAACGTTCGATCTATTATTTTAGTACACTGCGAATATGAAAAACTTCAAAAGAGATGTTATCGACCGTACTATTTAAAAACCATCAATATAATATATGTTTTCGTTGGCATAAATGTTCTAAGGTTTTAGAAATTAGTTATGGAAATCAAAATTTAATAAGTATAACATTACATTTCTAGTTAAACTATTTCTGACGAGACTATTTTGTTATGGTGTTAGGAATTTCTCCATGGCTGTTTCATATTAATAAATATGGCCACGTTTTGTTAAATACATGACAATGTTTACTTCTAAATATAGTGTTCTGGCCACCTATAACCAGTTTTACTTTTGATGTAGACGAAAATTTAGTTTTAATTATTCATGACATTATTGATTTTGCTATGGTTTATTTGCTCTTCTAGTATAGTCGTTAGAATTGGGCAGTCATTATTCTGCTATCGATTGTTGTACTAATATTGATTATAAGTGTCATCATTTAAACAACTATTTCCATTGTGGACAAATATTTCATTTAAACTTTAATTCAACTGATACCTATAAAATAATATGCTATGTAAAAAAACTCTAATAATATTAATATAAAATTTAAAAGAAAGAATTTATAACTTTTGACGTTTCTTTTTTTTCTGGTGAAACTTACCTGGCCTGTTATTTATATATGTATATGTATTGATCAGAATGTCACTTTTCCCCTTTATTTTTTAGTTTATTGGGACCAGTTACAGAGACCCCCCCTAATGCAGCCCTTTCATCTTCAGGTAAGCAAGGAGAGAGAGGGACGGATCCATAAAGCATTAAGAAAACAGTAAATCACGCCAATGAAATCAGCCAATACCCAGGCCAAGCGACAAACAATATATGGTTTGAGGTGTCATGGAAACCCGAAGTTAACATATCCTCAGATTATATATCAGGCCCTTCCAATTCTTCGACCTTTCAATTCCAAATGAGTTCAATTGATGCATGGAGCCAAACATATATAATACCTAAAGAGAGGAGAAGAAGTATGGCCGTATCTCATTTTCCCGGCAGCTTGAAAAATCGTTTTCCCTCGAGCGACTAGACATTATGGTGGAATAGCAGACTGTTGTAGTATAATGCACTCTTTAAAAACGCAAAAGTCTGTTATCAAGTGGTCAGATTAAGTTTAGATTTTTGAGGAAATCTTTCATTGTCACTACCTAAAATAATCAAATTTTTAACTGTTAAAAGTTTAACATTTTATAATCTATTTTATAAAAGCTAATCTCTATAAAAAGTGCACTTGTTTGTGTAAATGTTTAATTTTCTACTATTAAATTTGTATCAGTATTTTAAATTTTTCGATATTTCTAAATAATAAATAGTATGTCCATGTTATTCAGATCTGGAATCAAAGAAGAATTCACTCTCAAGATTTGTTTTAGAAGTTATTTTTGATTTTAATACGTATTTTATGCGTGTATACTATGCAGGCGTTCTGTCAATGTCGATATGATCAAAACTTTAGTGTAAGAAGTGTCATTAATCCATTAATATGACTTTTGTAGTTAAATTAGATAAAACCAAGATGTTCGAATAAGTTATGCAGTATATGGAATATATTGGGTTGTGTATCTATTCGCCTAATTTAAAATGCTATAATTAAAATCAGTCGCTAATGGATACGAGTTCCCAGTTCACTATGTGCTGATTTGTTTCGCGTGAATGTAAAAAAACGAGGGAAAGATAATCAAAATACTATATATGACAACTATCAAAGTAAGAATATGTTGTCTTTATGAATTTGCCAAAAATGTAATATTTCACGAGATATGCACTATTGCGTTGTTAAATGTTGCAATGATAATAATAATCGGATTTAAAATAATACATATATATATATATTACTATTTATGTTAAATAAGTAAATGACAGGACAATTTCAACAACGGGACAAATGCATGAGCTGATTTAATTAGATTGACAACATCTCCAGAAATAATTTGGAGTTCAACTCACAAATTAATATTGCAAATAATTCATGCTTCGTGACATGGTTTTCTATAAAAAAAAAAAAAATTATTGAAGTAAATTAAATTATATAAAATTAATGTTTCAATTTGGATACCTCTAATCTAGTTTTAAAAATACTATTACACAGAGTATATGTACACAAAAATCCACACAATTATTATTTCAGGGATTTGCTACGTAACAACTTTAGTAAAAATACATAATTTTAAATAATTATACATATATCTAAAATGAAGCAAAAATGCATAATATATACATATATAACTTGCACATTTTCAGTACAGACGGCTAACTAATATTTATAAATATTTATAATACTGCAAAAACTGCTCTGGATATATTCTGTTTACAAAAAATATACTAAAACTCAAATATTTTCAAAAATGTTGTTTCATGTAATAATATGTGCACACATATTGTATGGATTATTGGACTCAAATACAAAAACACGATTAATCAATAATCAATTCTGATTGAAATGTGGGGGGGCGGGGGAGAGTTTGGCTATAAAATTGAATTTTCTAAGACAATTTCGTAAATCAAAAATGACACGGATCTACGCGGCAACTCGTCTTGTTGCCGGATTACATCTATACAGGTTGTGGGGGATCACTGGTGTGGTGTGCTAGCGTAAATTGTCAGCCCTCGGCTATATTTTGCTCCAGCATCCGCACAACCCCATCATAACTTGCCATGGATTTAGGATCGATATATTTATTGTATAGATATCCCAGATTGCAGTATTCCAATTGAAACTTTATTGGTGGTTGAATACTTGGTGTTATTTTTTAATATAGTCGTTTTTGTGTGATTGTTTGTTTATTTTTGTATCTATTGTAATAACTTCAATGCATAGCGGCTAAGTACAATGCGTTCATATTTCGTTATATGCATTTATATGCACAATCAAAGAAGTAAAACAATGGCATAAAAGCAATGTATTTAAACCTTAAAGTGACTGATTTTATATTTACGAAGCCATATAGTATAACCATCGGAATGATTTTAAGGACATCATTCTTGTGCTTCTTATTGAGAAATATTATTTTGTTATAAATATAACATATTATATATACTGTTGCAAAATGAATCCCCTTTTTACTATAAAGTGTAAAATGTATAATTATTTATATTATAAATAATAGTAAAACTTTTACCGAACCAATGAGCAAACAATTAAATGTGTTTGTAAAAAATGGAATAAAAATGAATGTACAATTTACACGAAAATTAAGTTTTAAAAATGATAAAAAATCCTCGCAACAAATAATTTTCCAGAATAAAATGGATATTAATAACTAGTTCAATAATAACATAACTAGTTCAATCATAACATAACTAGTTCAATAATAACATGACTAGTTCAATAATAACATAACTAGTTCAATAATAACATAACTAGTTCAATAATAACATGACTAGTTCAATGATAGAATACTTGTTATTCATGTTAAACGAGACTCTGCCAAAGATTATAAGATTAATTAACTGTAAATGGAGCTTACAATACATGATATTATATTTATTTGATATCTGATGATAGGAAGTAATTTGTTGTAAACATATTGCACCTAAAATCTGTCCACATTCTTGTTGTAAATAAAATACAATTCTGTTTAGATTAAGTGTTCGGTAATTTTTCTTAAACAGTTATTCCTTTTTAGTCGAGTGTTAATTCTGACCACGAAATATTAACGAAAGACGTAATTCTAGAGATGAACCGTAGATGGTGGATGCTATGAACTATGAAATAAACGATTAAAGAAACAATGATAAAAACTACGATAGAAACTATGCTAGAAACTATGCTAAAAACTATGCTAGATTAGCTATATTAACTATGTGGATATATCATTTTAAAATACTTTAGACTAAGCACTGAATACACCACACTTTCCTCTTAAATAAAATGTATTTTATGTGCAACTGCATATATATAATAGGAGGTATTGTCCCCTGTAACGCATCGAAGTAAAATTTCAGTAACTTATTATCTTAATAGCGAAAATAACCAGGGAAACAGAAAGAGAGTGAGACTACACGACTACACAGAGAACAAAACTTAAACACTGTCTGCAATGTAATGTAGGCACAGGGATGTTTTCGAATACCAACTCAAGAGAAACAGCATTATCAAATCAAAAAATCAGAATCTAAAGAAAAATATAAAGAAAGCTTGATATTTAATGATACCAACTAATGTGTTGATATGATGCAATGTGTATTGTTCCTTTACGAAATAGTTAACTCAATAACTTTAGATAAGTTGTGGCAGAACATGCATTTATTTAAAAACTATAAATCTTGTGATAATTACTCCAAATTTTTGTAGTTTTATTGAGTTACTTCTTTTTGTGCGATATTGCTATTTAAACTATGTTTATCCCAATGAAATGTAGTTATATTAGTTAAAAGTTAACAGAAACCTTTCGTAATAATCTGTACGTGCTCTCGTATCTGTACATATAAACCTTTATGTATCAACAGTTAATACGCTGATATAAAAACCTTTATATATCAACAGTTGATACACCCGTATTAACATGTAAACCTTTATGTATCTACAGTTGATACGTCTCTACTGACGTGTAAACATTATTACATATCAGCTATTGATGCACCCCTATACGGAAAGGGTTAACAAATATATATTTTTAAATCAATACGCCCCTGCTGACATGTAAACCTTTATATACTTTATATATCAACAGTTGATACGTCCCTACTGACAAATAAAACTTTATGTATCAACAGTTGATACACCCCTACTGACATATAAACATTTATGTATCAACGGTTGATACAACCCTACTGATATGTAAACCTTTATGTATCAACAGTTGATACGCCCATACTGACATATACACATTTATGTATCAACAGTTGATACATCCCTACTGACATGTAAACTTTTATGTATCAACACTTGATACACCCTACTGGCATGTAAACCTTTATGTATCAACAGTTGATGCACCCCTACTGACATACTGACATGCAAACCTGTATGTATATACAGTTGAGACGCCCATACTGACGTGTAAACATTATTACATATCAGCTAAGGGTTAACCTTTTTTTTTAATCAATAAAATCATACACAATCATTTTCAAAAAGTAAGTGTTACTATTATTATATATTCATTGTTAAAACCCAAAGCTTTGCCCTGTGAAATCTGTTGAAACCGGTCAGCACTATACTATATTATCATCGTTTTAATTGATCTTTACACTGATTTAGTACAATTTATAAACTTTTAAGTTAGCATTTTAAAGGTATCTGTTTACTTCGATATCATTATAAGCATAAACATACCTACTAGCCTACTAAATCATTAAACTATATAACACAGAAACACAGAGATATACTCCTCTACATGTAATGTACTTCCTTCAATATTCGTAAAAAAAAGGGGCTGAGGATGGAGAGGCGCTAAATAAAAGATGTGTATCTATTGACCTTCTCTTAGCATTGCCGTCTGATATAAGCCGCCACTTATGTACACAATATTATCATGTTCAACTGACGCGCCACATCTAGATATCGTTTCATTTATATTTTCACATTTTTGGAGGTATAAGTAATACTTACAATACGTATGTGTAGTTTAACATTTTCAAATTTTTAATTGGATTTTTTAATTTTAGAACTTTAATATTGAGGAAAGTCAATAAAACAACAGTGTGCTTGCTTATTTGTATATTCAAATTTAGTAGAATGATATATAAACATTACTGCATTCACTATGAGGCAATTAATTGTAAAGATAATGATTCTGCAATTTGATTGATTATTCCCAAACTGATTAAATCAGGCAAATAAAGTAATAAATTAGAAGTTGGTAAACATGAAAGATAGTCTCAATTCTGATTTGTTCTATTTGATTCTACTTAACCCTTATAATGTTAAATAAATACATATATAATACTAAACATATTGGTCAACAACTTTTTCCAGCAGACGTTCGTATATATATAAGAGGTTGGCCTTACAGAGAGTCACCTAACCTCCCCTCTTTATGTAACCCTTATACACATGAGGATACGCATGTTGCTAGGTCAAACAGGATTAGAAAAGAAAAGAAAGGAAAAGTAAAGCAAAACGTAAAATAAAAAAGTAAAAGAAACAATAAAATAAAAATAAGAAAATAAAAATATAAAAAGGAGAATATAAAGCGGTAATACTAACTGACTACTATATAGTGTTTGACACTAAACAAATAACACAACACAACTTGAACTTTGAGTCAAAGTTTTACGTTAGACCAACAAATAGCACACTGCTCGGCGTGTAGATCGTGTATATGGCGGCGTATGATATCTGAAAACATCACTTCCGCGAGTCAGCAGCGGAAGTTATCGTTAGTGCATTTAATGTTTCGATAGCTCTTATGTGCAGCTCCTGCTATCCTAACTGTCACTCAAAGTGATGACTTTTTTTCTGTAATATTAAAAGAGTACACCTGGCCTACCCCACGCCTCTTTTCCCAAAAACAATTACGGAAGAAAAAGGAACTTAAACGAAACTTGTTATATTCTTAAGAAATAACCTAAGCATTTCATATTATACTATTTCTTTCGGGCATAATTCGACGAAAATATTATAATATCAAAAAACTCTTCGATTTGCTTATAAAGATTTAAAAAATGTAAGTAAACAACAGATGAGTTTAAATGCTGTTTCATTTATATCACTTTAGTTAATTATGTATGTATTCTAATTAAGTATTGAAATAAAATAAACTATTAGTAGGATAATTATTAAATTATTATTGTAAGTATAGTACTGTAGTTGATAATATACTACTAGTATAAACTACTACAATTATTGTGACACCGGGCTGCACTATTTCGCCTTATATTTAGTGTCATTGGCGGCCTAGTCATCCTCCTATAATTTAGTATAATACACAAAATTATAAATATAATATATTTATGTATAAGTCGTAATGTTATCAAATAAATCGGATTATAATAAAATATTGTTCTCCCAAAGCATAGTATTAGAATAGTTAAATATTGGTTTAATAGGCCGCTATATATGTTAGTATATTCCGTTATTTAAAATTAAATTGGTTTCAATTTAATTTTAATTTAAATTTTAATAAAATTACCTCATTATAAACGATTACAATATAAGATTGTGACTAATGCAAATAATATATTTTAATATTTTGTTTTAAATTATACGGAATATTACTTGTTTCCACATCTAAGGGTCGAGCTTACAAAATCAATCATTTAAACGTTGTATACATGTATACTTTTCTATTTTATATGGAGAAAACTGAAGTTTATGTTATATAATGTTGTATATAATTTGTTATATAATACAATTCTTTAATCAATTGTTAAGTTTAAAATATTAATCAATACTTAAAAACATAAGGGAATTCGTTTTTTTAAAAAAGGGAACGGTATCACCTTGGTATAACGTGAACGGTATCACCAGACAGAACGCGATGACTTGATACAAATTTACAGAATATACTCTAAAATATAATTATATTTATAAAATGCAAGAAGCCTTAAATGTTCTGAAAATATAGCAATATGATTAAATAAAATATAGTAGTTAATTGTAGTGTATCTTATTATATCCAAACATGTATTGTATAACAAATAATGGATTCATACCATTTCTATATCAATTACAATGTCCACGGAAACTGTGTCGCTAAAGTGATATAGACATTTTACTTATATTTTAAAAAACTATAATTTTATAGGCCTACCAGAAAAAACATTAATTTTTTAATTGGTTCTAATGCAAAAATGTATTAATTTAAAACGAATTATTTTTAATTTTAACACTTTTAAAATGCTAAAATAATTTACAAAACATTGATTACGTGGTCCCAACTTTGGAGAACTAAAAGTTAAGCAAACATTATTTTTATGCCTTTTTTGTTCTTAATGAAAAAATTATAATTAAATTTTATTCTAAAATGTTCCCTTTTGACCATCTGGTAATGTATAAATTTAACCGTTACATTAAATTCAACAAAATCCTTACCAAACAAAATTAAGGTTAATACCTTCATTTTAAAATTTCCACAATAATATAGTTAAAATATGTAAACACAGACCTTATTAAAATCAAAGATAACATTATAGCAACACACCCACATGTATACATTAAATGTATAGGATATAAATTTCTATTTCAACTGATCCCTAATCTTTATTGTTCTACTGATAAAAATACATATTGTACATGTAAAAGAGAAACTATCTTACTGAGATTATGCATTTCATTGTATTTCAGTGTATTCATTATTTGTATTCACACGTTTCAAAGTCACATATATCACTAAAGTGTACAACTATTATTGATGGAGTTTAGTCAACACATTATTAATGATGAACTGCAATGGTAAAACAAATGAATGCTTTTAAAATAATGATATCCACATATATATATATATATATAGGTGGATATACAATACACCAGCTATCATGAGTCCCTGTATGCAAAATGATGCGTTGCAGAAACCATTTAATATGCAATCTATATTTTTTAACTCTGATATTATTAGAAATGCTTTTTTTTAAATGGAGAAAACATTGAAATATTAAAGGCATCACCGGTTTTACTTAGCGTGAAAGGTATGTTTAGTAATAATTTATCATAATTAATTCCATTTCATAATTAATAATTTGTTATTCAAATTTTAGTGACAATCGTATTTGTCGCACAATAATTTGTTGCATTATTATAAATATAAATATAAAGATAATATCATTATAAAACGCAATGCATAATTATTTGATCAACACATCAGAGTTATCTAATTTAAGTTAAATCTAGTTTAAATCTAGTTTAAATCTTTCACCAAATATGCTTTAATTCTCATCCAAAAAAATAATATAACTATTTGTAGAAAACCATGGTGTGAGAAAAATGGGTTATATTCATATTTATTGATGCCTGTTAATGCTTAGTTTGTTGGTATATTGTTAATCAAAGCCGCACAAAGTTTCACAAGTAACATCATTTTAGCTAATGGACGTAACCACTTATAAAGAACGTAATACTGTAATTTCCATAAAACTTCAAAAATCAAAGGTTATCTGGTTGTTCCTACTATAGCAGTAAAACAGGTGTAATTAATATATTACTTCATCTAGGATGCTAAAGCTTTACACTAATTAATATACTTAGCGTTTTTTATTAAATTTATGTTATTTTATATTGCTGCAGAGAACTGCAGTTATGGTGTATAGCGCGCAGGCTGTGTATGTAATCATGTACTTTCAATCATTAGTGCAGTTGATTAGTATGTTGACTGATTTTCTGATTTTTTAACATCTATCAATTTGTGTTCTAATTTGTTTTATAAAGTAACTTATTGTTCTCTTAAAAACAGTTTAGAATACAATTTATTGGGTATTGAGGCTGCTGCGATGTTATGCACAATCTGTACTTGAATACCGCATATTCTCATATAGTAATATAAAACTGCCTGATCAAATAAACACTGATAAACTCATAAGGACGACATAACGTTGAGCAATTTCCAACTTCATATTCACATTTTCAATTTATAATAACTAATTATATTCGCTTTATCTCACGAACAATGCATACGTTTCACCTGCCTATGGTTGTACTTTTTCGCGTGAGGAGCAAAAGTGAACTGCCTCAATTTAACCGTAATTGCTGTATTGAACCACAGACTTTATTAACAAACAAAATATTAACACCAGGTAACTTGTAATCTTTATTTTGTTAGCAAACAACCACATGGACTAGAAGACTATAAAGCACTGAATTATAGTAAATATCAAACATTGTATTGGCAGTAATCGAGACATCGTTTCAAAAACATTGGTTGTATATAGTGATAATTCATTTAATACTTTCAGCTGTCAGTTCACAGTTCACACTTTTCCTTCCATACAGCAATATGTTATTCTGCGAAATGTGGACTCCAAAATGTAAAAATAAAACATTTTATATCTGTATATTAATCCCTTTATTGCCCTTAATTTTAACTGCTACAGTATTGGGAATTTAAAACGTTAAATCATTTAATTTGGAGAATTCACGTATATATAAGGCAAAAATGTATTATTAATATTATGACTAGAAATATTTATTATTGTAATGCATTTTAGTTAAACAATGTATATTCTCTGACTACGTGCTTTTTTAAGAAAGCTACTAATACTTAAGAACAAGTTTGATACATAAGATGTTTTAATTTAAATACTTTTCAATATCAAAAAGCTTGATATGAAACTTTAGACACGTTTTACTAACGGTTTTTACAATAAAATCGCTATATTCCCTATCTAGAAACAAGGCTTCTCATTAGCCATCAGTAATATTACACTTTGATCTTTGCGTGATACTTTATCATCAACTATTTCTTTTTCAAAATGTATTGAGTTGTATTCAATTTAGCAAATTATTATCATTATATAATTTACCTAAATTGAATAATTTTTTCATGGTAAAGAAATCAATGTTTTTGTTAGCTCTGTTCACGTAATAGTTTAGAATTAACAATTTGGAATCATATTTCGAAATAATGATTTATAATTTATAGATCATGTAATTAAAATGTAGGCCTATGTTTGTTAACACATAGTTTTCATGGCTATTCTAATACATTTTTATATTCTACTCTGTGATATTTGCTGCACATTATTGCACTCACCCGATTTAAAATACGAGCTAGTGTTGGAGAAATAATTATCCAAGAACTAGATGCTAATAAAGCCGTAAATCAACCTTTTTGGTGTCCTTCCTCAAGGGAGCAGGGCGCTCCTTTAATGATTCAGAATTCAGTAAATCATACATCGCGATAGTCTCAATTCTGTAATATATATTTATCAATGAGATGCTAAATATTGTATTTATTTTTACTTTCCAAAAGTAATTAAACTCGTAAAAAGAACTTATAGGTTACGTCGAATATATCATACGTAGATCAATAGTTAGGAGTATACACTGTTATATATTGTATGATTAACAGAATAGTTATTATTTTTTATTAGTTAGTTATTAATAGAATAAATTAAAAAAATTATTGGAGTGTTCGGTCTCTAGAATTGTTGGCACATTACATTACATTACTGAAATTGAATAAAATAAAATAAAAAATTGATTATTAAGAAATCTAAGTTATTGACACTTGTTTGGCAAAATGCACAAAGCATACCACGGTCAATATTAGTTTCAATGTAAATATAGCAATTGTATTTTGTAATAGTCTAATTCGTATTTGAAATTCAGTTAAGATGAAAAAGATAGATTTTGTCAAACTGTTAAAAGTAAATACACAGGTTTTTATAACGAAAAACACAATTTTAATTTATAGGTTGCGATGATTGTACATTTCTTTTGCAGATTTATAAGTCGATAATATTTTATTTATTAAGCACTATCCTAAACTATGTGTGTGAATCGATGAATTCAGTACGTCATGCATGCGCTATACTTAAAACGAAGTTATGTTGACGAATATTGAATTTGGATTTATGGCTGAATAAAACTTGAACGCAACATTTAAATGATTACAAGAAAAGCGGAACATATTTATGTAATGTAGAGTAGACGAGGTGAACACAACCATAATTAATATCAGATACTGTAAACTGCACATGATTGTCTAAAATTAATTAGTTTACTTTCTGTTCATTAGTTCATTTGAGTGCAAAACGATGAATCTGTCAGTCTAGTTGCAACAGGTGTATAGTGACACTCAGATTGTTAAAATTAGATGCTCATCACATTTGAATAAAATCGGAATAGAATATATTATCTTGTGTAACAAGATTGGGATTATATGGACTATTATAAAATATATTATAAGGTCTAACTCCATTGGAATACGATACAAAAATTACTGAGCACAGTGAAAACTGAGATGCGTATTGCGATCGAATCAACTCGCGCACTAAATATCGATTTTTAATTAAATTGAGAATACGTTTCAGTTTAAGTTTGTGTTAACATTCATTGCAAAAAAGGTTTAAATTGAAATTTGTCTAAATTTAAATATAAAATATTAATAATTACTGCGGTTTAATAATTAATATTTTGAGAAAATTATTCTACTATTGAAAATCAAAAATAAGTTATGTTTATTTTTACTTTAATTTGTGTTCCTCAATCGATAGGATTTTAACAATAGTTCAAGCAGAAGCAATCGTATCATGCATTGTCCGCTATAGTAATATATATATATATATAATAATATAGTGCGCCCTTTTAGTCTGTAATCAAATAACAAATATTAAGTCGAATAATAAATACAATTACCATACTGAAGTTGGCGTTAATTTGCGCTAAAAACGATGTCGATATTAAAATTGTTCATATTAACGATTAGAGCAATTTTTGATAACATTGATTACCAAAAATAGTATTTTTAATAATTGTTCAATCATATTATACAGACGATAACCTGATCTGAGTTCTCTATGTGTAGTCATGGAAAATTAAATATGATGGAATTTGTTATTCTCTATTTATAATATTATAAAATACATAACTGAATCCCAGGAGAGCACGCTAATAACCACCAATATTTTATCGTACAATTAAATAATCAATGGATCTACGCAATATATTAATGTTACACAGGTTTTTCGAGCCAGTTTATTACCAGCCAAATGTTTTGCGTCATATTATTATTACTATATAATCATAATTAATGCTGTTCCACATTTGTAATCTTCATTTACAGATAATAAACTAACTTCATAAATGTATAATGATGACTAATTACTTTAAAAATATATTTTATAAATTAAGTTCAGTTATTATTTTAGTTAAGGTTCTTTTAATTAATAATAATCTAGTGCATATATCGTACAATAAGGGAAAACCTATTCGAATATATATATATATATATATATATTGATCATCTAATTACTGTTTTAGGGAATTCAAATTTAGTAAATGAACGGACAATCTGTAACTGACCAACTGTTTGTAATTGATTTGCTTCAAAGTTATTAAAATAAATTCTTTGATTAATTTCCCAACGGGGAAATTTGGATATGGAATTTTCCTATCTAAGTATATAACAATCACATATATCAATAAGATATATAATGCAGATAATTCAGAACAATAGGATATACAAAAGTTTATGTATAAGCAGAAATTGTTTTATTCTAGCATATGAATTTATTAGGGAAACAGATTTGCCCCCTACAATATCGTATTCATAAAATAGATTTACAAACATGATTTAGGGCGCGTAGTGCTGTACAAATCGGGTACTGCAAATCCATTATATTAATACTTATTGTAATAATCGATAAATTCATAACGATTCAAAATGCTCCATATGAGTAAAGTTTTTGTCGTACATCAATGTCATCATTCGACTTATATTACATTGTTCCTATCAAAAATGCTTATTGTTGTATAACAATAATATCGGGGAAAAAATCATACTTTAGAGAAGATTGAAATAAAATTCAAATTTTGCGATACATGAATAAGGGCAAACACTTTACAAAACTGATATGGATAATTTTAAATTATCTTGAATTTATCGATTATAACAATAGTAGGTATTAATATAATGGATTTGCAGAACCTGATTTGTACGGCGCCTAAAATCATGTTTGCAAATCCATTGTATGAATACTATATTGATGATGAAAAACATATAACAATGTTTTACATTTTCCAATATTTTTCAGTATTAATATTACATATATAATTACTCATTTGATGTGTAATTCTTTATTTTATCAAAAGGCTCCTATTGTCACAAAATATATTGCTTTATTATAGTTTAAATTATTCATAACATAAATTAATTTATATAATCGTAATATAAACTGAAAACAATCATCACCTTCAAAATACAACATTAATGTTAACTCAAATACAAGCCACCAAGAAAGCATATATTTTGTAAATGATATCCTTAAATTGTTACCTCTCCTTTTAATCCTTATGATCTGTATTGGTTTTTTAATAAATAAATAAATAAATAAATAAATAAACAAACCATCCATTTTGCTTTTTATTCTATATATAATTATATCCTTCGGAATCGTATCGACATTAATGTAGTTCATTGACTTTAAGAAGGTAGGACATGAATCCCTCAGAATATTTACTCAAATATTTTCAAACAGAGTAGAAAATAATTATTATTATTTTTATTTTATGTTATTACATATGCACTATTATTTGCTTTGACCAATTAAAAACAATCCACTAGATCCCACAACCGTACTTCAAATTCCTTATTATCAAAACTATTGCTTTAAAATATTAATTTAAAAATAGGCTAAATCACAATATTCTTACATATATATGCTTCGAATTCCGAAATTCTTAAATCCACAAGCGACTGCGGTTGAGACGCTAAGTCATCCTGATGCAGAACCCGCAGGGTCTGTTCCCCCGAGCTGGCGACATCAGCTGATCTTCCTGACGTTTCCCGGACACCTGTTGCCACTGATCGCGGGACTTTGATCAAGTCTGTGGATAATTCTGCTGTCCGTAGGTGTCTCTGGCTGTTGCCGACTTCGAAAATTCTGGGTGTAGCCGCAGCCTCTCTTTTAAACCGCTCTCCTCCTCCTCCTGCATCGCCTTTCCCTAGGATGATGTCGTCGTCAGCAGCTGGCAGCAGCGACTGCAGTGACACTTGAGTTTCAGCTCTACCGGCGTCGTTGGTCTTACGACGTCCGGAAGTTGGTGTCAAGACTGGCATACCTCCTCTGTTGACGGTATGGCTATAGGCGCTCAGTGCTGATCCTGTTTTGAACAACAAGCTGTGCTGCGACTTTTTTTCCCCTTATGAACCCTGTTAATTACCAACGGAAGGTAACACAAACGGGCTGCAGTTCTTTCTATTTGAATTCTTGAAGAGGGTTTTAGATACTCTCGCCTATGTGATGAGTTCCAGTTTCGTGTGACCTGAGGAGATTTCCCCCACCCCCCACCTTTCTTTTATCTGAGATTTATAGATTTATTGCAATAGTATTGCCCACTTTGTGAACAGTGTTCGCGATCGCTGTGTACACCTTGTAGCCAGCGGAAACAGCCTCAACAGTTCGGTGTGCATTTATTATAATTCACACGAAGCGTTTAACAATGCCGAAAACTGCCGGTGTGAGACGCTAAGATTTTCGTATAGTGACTATTGCGACGAGAGAAAGAGCGAGATAGAAAGAGAGAGAGATAGAGAAAACGCAAAAGAAAGGATAGCTGTTGTTGAACGAGGAGAAGATATGATAGGCGGGAAAGCATAGTGAAACTGAGCGAATCTGGATATTCAAATATTTAGCTGTATTATATTATAAATGTTTTTATGCTTTGTGATAAGGACTTGGTTTTAATTATATAATATGTGTTTTTCTACTCACATTTTTAATTAATTCCGGCATATAGATTTATTTTGATAAAATACAAATTTGTGTCTTTCAGTATAATAAATTGACTTAATTTTTATACTAAACTGAATCAAAATTGAATTTAATAACTTAAAAAGCTTACCTTCAATATAGTAGACAAATTAAGAATATAAACATAACATTGCTGACAATAAGTTCAATTTTACGTGATCATTTCCAATAAAAAAACAGTGTTTATAATATATTTCATCTTCAAGATGATAAGTCTGGGCATAATCTTAAATTACGTTAATCACATAGTCATATAAACATTATATTAATTATATTTATAACATTTTAACAGAGAAGCCACATAATATGGAAAACATTTACTAACTATTGTATCAATATAAATAACATACTTGAATTGAATATAACGCTAGAATCATATATTTTGAAATAATATCCCTAATGACAACTCCAATGTGGCAGATCTAAGAAGCACAGCTACATATGGCTTGGAGAAAGGGAATGTGTGAGGAAGGACATCCATCTCATTCCCGGCAAAGCACAGTTCTGTATTTTAATTAAAACAATTACTGGAAAAAATGGTTAAAATAAATAACTATAATTACGCCGACGTCTTTAATATTTACTTGCAGCGTCGGAGCTTCCATAATATACTTTGTTTTAATAACATTTTATTTACATCTCAACAGATCTGTCCATCTCAGTGGTCGTACATTCCTGTTTCCAGTACAACATTATATGACTTCTGTTTGTAATGGAAATATTGATATCAAAACTCTTTGTCAACTGAGCAAAAGTTGAATGTGTAGCAAAAAACACTGAACGCTACTCATGAATACAAATAAGTATGTCTTGTATGCTCTTTATTAAACAATGTTGCATAATCGAAAACTCTATAAAGTGCAAAAGACTAGATAATGCAATATAGGTAAACAACATAATTGTCTACCTTTAGTTAAATTAAATGATATTATATGTATATTAATATGTAATACTATTTATAAACAATTAACATTAAAAAGTTATATATTCCTTTTTTTTAATAAATGTTAAGATACATATTTTTCATTGACAATGCATATGCTGTTGATAATTTTGAAAATAATATATGTATATTCTATACCATGATCACAATAACCGTATTTAAATCACAAGACACGAAAATACAATAAAGATTCTATAATCTTGATAAAAGTTTTTTTATTTTCTACATATTTAGCTTTATTTTGTCACAGCTAACAGCCCCATTATCCTTGTTCAATACAAAAGGCTGAAATGATTGGTTCTTTATAGTTTTATTGTATATTTGTAAACATATACTGTATATTTCGTCCAGAGATTGAGATGCGAGTAGGGTATCTTAAAAGTCTCGTGTCGTAAATATGTACAGATTTAGCGTAAAACGGTGCAAACAGCTGTCACCGAAGACACTCATAAAAAGGATGTCAAAGTTTGATTTCTACGTTATTTTCCAAAGTATTATAATGTTTGTACGTAAGCTGGTTAGTTTAAAGAGCATATAAAAACGGTGTTGCCATCATAATACTTCGTAATTTAAATTATATTATGATAAACTGGATCTGAAGTGTCAATCTAGTTAGTACATATTATTAGAAAACAATTCTTGAGGGAGGCCTACACTTGAATACAACTTCCAAATAATAATATCGATATGTCTTGTCGTCCATATTGGTTTCTTTATACTGAAAGTTATGAAATGATTAATAATTGAAATATTTCGAACCGAAATCTGTTATAAATTATTGTAAAGATAAGGGTTATTGTTATTGGATATGTTAATTTGTAGTAATGTTTATTAAAAAAAAACTGATCTAGAATATTTTTCAAATATTTGAACACAATCAATTATCACGAACCATGCGGTCCTATAGGTGGGAGGTCCCATATGGGGGGGGGGGGGGGAGGGGGGCCTGCAGGCCCAAA
>JAUZND010014808.1:0-27618 GCA_034780555.1 Coelogynopora nodosa | reverse complement strand
TTTACTTAAATCTAGATATAGTATATCTTATATAATGATTTATTTGTTTCTATCTTGACGATGATGATGACGTAGTTCTTTCACCGACACATTTTATTGCATTTTTCATAAAAGAATACAATTCTATTTTTTCATCTAAAAATCTCAGATTCCCATGTATGCAATTTATATCACTACCTTATTCAACTGCTCTTATTATGGAAATAACAAAAATAAAATTGAAGTAGGCAGCACAGATGAAACAAACTCGCGGAATTATTCACAAGCCATTCTTACGGTTATCTACAATTCATTGCTTAAAACTATAAAAATAATAGCGATCCAATTTACATTAAATTCCCTTTTTTAACGTGTGACTACCAAGAAAATCATTTACGTGTGAAACCTGCAACTCGATCAAGCTTTATGCACCATAATTCATGGAATTATGTAAATCAATAAAAAGCATGAAGTATACTTCATTAAACAAAATTTCACATTTATTACAATATTTTTAGAAATGTAATAAAGCATTAATAACACGTGGCAGCCCTATCATATGCAACTTATATTTTCAACTGCGGACCGACAGGCATAAGTGCACCATGTCAAACCATTCCCAACCGCGCTTATCCCTTAGTTCAATCACCCGGGCCCCTCAAAAACAAATATAAAATAACAGTGAATGATTCCACCTGCTATATATAATGCCATTTAAAAATGCTCTCAAAATATATTAAAGATAACTCTATCGTGAGTCTCATGATTGTACTAAAATGTAGTACAATCATGTCTAGTCTAGACTCGCTAGCCAATTCAAAATAATTAACGTTAAAATGTTAATAAATGAAATCCAAAACAAAATCATATTCAATTCAGAAAAGAAAAAAATATTATAAACAAAAACATATAAATTATTTAACACGTGTTCATGTCGAAACCCCAACATTGACAACGTGGGAGATCGATAAACAGTAAATAAAACAATAAAACTAAAATACACAAATAATAAAAGTAGCAGTATAAACAATGACATTTTTGCAAACAAATACTACCTTAATAGACGTATTAGTACAGTGGACAAGGACACTTTATAATGAGTTCGAAAATAAAAAGATAATTCACACAATATATGACTACACACAAAAAAACAAAAAGTAATCACGTAAAATATCTTTTGATTGTCATGAATATTGTAAAAAAAAATTAATCAAGTTTAAAATAAAATCAAACAATAATAAGTTAACCAATAAATATTGATCTTAATATAATAACTCAATTTGATGACAAATGTTTCTAATAATAATACCATATAAATAATATCAGAATATGTAACATAATAGAGACTATGCATCTCTACTCGACCTGAAAGGTATTGTAACTTTGTTCGATTTAAACTATCCACAACAAAATAAATAAAATGTCAATTGATTAATAATACAAACATATAAAAAGAATAGTCTGCCAAAATTTACAATCGCTTCCTGAAATAATATAGAAAGTAATTCGATAATTTCAATAAAGTATCGGTTCATTTATGAAATTATAACAAAACTTTAAAAAAACATATGATACGCTTATGATAGCCGTCTGTTGGATTGATGATATACACAATCGACTTGATTGATACGATGAAAAATAAAGATATGTTGCAGAAGAGCTGATGTCTTCACTATGTTGATTATGATTAAAAAATAATTATTCTTAAATCAAGGGTCTCGCTAATAAATAGATTTCAATTGCTTTTTTGAATAACATTAATTCCCGTTTCAAAGTTCTGATCACTTATATATAAAATCGTATATTAAGCCACTATGTACTGCACTTTAATCGAGTACCTATAGTTAATTGATAAAATGATGCAAGAAAAAAATGTTGCAGAAGAGAAATCTTCACTTATTCTTATTATAATGCACCTGAACATAATCTTAAGTCAAAGGTATTTATAAATGAAAGAAAACAATATTTTGACAAACAAACAAGTTACTAAAATTTATATATATACAGAAAATATGCAGTAATCTTTTCTTTATAAACCTAACTAGCATCGCTATTATATACTTGAAGACTGGACGGGCCAGGGGATACCAAGGAGAGAAGAAATAAGCAGACACGTCAGTGGACTTTAGCACCGAAAACATCTTTGAAGCCGGAGTCCAACTTGAGTTGTCTGGTGTTGTTGACGACCCAAGGGTCAGCATCGCCATAGTTGGGCGGCAAGTGGTCCACATCGTAGCCCAGCTCGTGAATGAGTGGAGCGTACCGGTGGCCGCTCAGCTTGAATTCCGTAGAAAGCAATTTGTCCTCGGCCCACGAGGTCAGTGCCTCCAGGTGGATTGGATAGATCACTTGATTCGAGCTCTTCTCTACACTAAACAACATACCAGTACAGGTAATTATTTGCACACACTATTTAGTTATAGATCATTGTAATTTAATAAATTTAATTTGTTAATTCTTTAATGTAACCAAAATCCACAAGAACAGAAGTAAACATTATTTTAGAAAAGTAGTTATCTTCTAAACATGTATTACCTATTTTTTGCTAAAACAATAATATTTTCATTATGTATTTAGCTAATTGTAGCTATGTATTAATTGTTTCATAAAATTGACACGTAAGCAATATTAAAACACTATAACTGACTACTTTTCAATTCAGGCTTTGTCTATCATAAAATGTAACCATTAATTTAGTGTTCTTAGCGATAATACAAGTAATATCGGACGCAATTCAATCAAATTGTAATCATTTAATTAGAGAAACAACTAAATGTATTACATACGCAACCACTTTTGATGGGTTCTATTAATTAAATTAATTGATCTAACAACATCTAGTAAAAAAATTAAATTCAATTCAACCGAAAATCCTCATCAATCTAACATTTTGATAAATAATGCATTTAAAAATGGGCGCTTCTCATAAATTAAATAATTTAATCTATCACACTGATTTTATTAATAATGACCAAATGCTAATTACATAGGTGAGACACTCAACAAACTATTATTGTTATTATTAATGTCGACTGTATTAATTTTGAATAAGTTATATTAATATTGAACACTCATATTCCACTCTATAAATTTTATACTTCAATATTTTAATTAACGATCTCTAATTCAGTGTATACATTATTTATTACATTCAAGATTTTATAAAAAGAACAGTTAAAATAGAAATATAAGTTTCCATCATAATTTATCCTACTATATAATCCTTGTTTAGTCTAAAGATTTTTTTTCAAATAAATGTGCCATTTACATATTTAGATCCATCTTCTATTACCACTTTTAAGGATCACTCAACAATTTTGCTAAAAAATGACCATTTAATTCAAAATATATTTAACAGTAACTACCTTAACTAATAAAGAATATACCTGATACGTGAAATTAACGATGTGTTGATGTAACTACAGGCTGATTGGGTATATGCGCCGTGTTGTTATGCCGATATACTTGTGTATAATGCTTTAGATAAACAACATCAGTCGTTAATTAACTTCAGTCGTGTCGCTAGTGTCTATACTAAGTAGCATATTGTTTTGAACATATTTCTTTTACTGTACTTCACAAATAACGTTCTATTGTTCTAGTTAACAATAAATGACACTAAAGTTAATTAATATAATCAATACAATATTATGAAAATGAATGAGGAAAATATGCCAATACTTCGGTGTTTAAATTTATCCTATTGTAATAAAGGTATGAAAAGAGAGAACATAATATTATGAAAAAGAATGTGGGAACCGCAAGACAATTTGTGTTGGTAAAGAATACCAAAAAAAGTATATTCCAAGTTATTCTCAATTTAAAAAAATTACTTTACTATAGTATACAAAAATCAGTCATCGGAGGGAATGTACCTGTTTTTAATAAATCATTTAATAACTCAACATTTATTTCCATGCATAAATCCTACCTCATAATATAATATGTGTGGAGATTATAAACAATTTGATGTCAAATATATATATATATCAGTTTCATATGTCGTTCATTTACTCACATTTCCTTGAGTATGTCACAAATTATAAAAAAAACATTATTAATTATAATTATAAAAAATTATGTCACAGAAAAAATTAAGTGACGACATAAAAATAAAACTAATCATTAATCTGTGATTTTATTGCTTCATAAGATGACAAAATAAACTGAAAACATTAACAACAATTAGACTACTTTTAAAGAAAACAAACGTAAAAAATGGATGCAATCCGACTATAAAAATTAAATTCATGTATTAAGCAATTCGCGTCTATAGTAAAAAATTCGTACACAGTATATTCGTGACAAAAAATGGTGTATAATCATGAATTTTAGCGAAATTTGTGTATTTTCGGCCACCCTGTATCTACTATATTCAGTACATAGGTATATAAAAATATATATTATCAGTTTGATATTACTAAAAAGTCTTACGAACACGAATGTAAGAATTATGGGAAAATATAATAATTATATTATGACAACATATTTAAGCATACGAAGGATTTCAGTTATAGACCTACACTTAATACGTGTCTGGACATTTTTTAAAAAATTATTCAAAAAATATCATCTTTTTTTATGAGTTAACTTATAATAGTCGTATTTATTATTATTAATTATTTTTTCTACAATACTAAATTGTTAAATATATTTTAACTTTTTAGTAATTAAGCCACACCCACAAATTTTTCTATAAGCACTAACTCACTAAAACTAAACTTAGACGCTTTTTATCATTCAGTTGAAAACAAATTTAAAAAGACAAAACAAGTTTTAAATTGGTCGACGTTTCATAAATATATTTCCCTTTATCAAGACATGATACAATTTACAATAAAATTATTAAAAACTATAAAGAATTGACGCAAAAGGCGAATAAAATTTATCCATGAAATTAACTAAATTTTCCCATTTTAAAGTTACGACCAGTTGGCGATAAAGTCTTATACTTTTTAAATCTACCACTTTCTAAAATATATAGCTCCATAAATCTCTTTCTAACATGCGATCCGATTTTCCTAAATGAATAGGAGCTCCATTATAATGTATGTCTTCTAATTCTCACCATTTTAATTTTATTTGTGTCCTTTTTATTTGTGTTATATCTGTGTCTTTTTAGTCTATTTTTTGTTTCTCCAATGTACCATAAATGACACTTTTTACAATGCAATCTTTATGAGACATTTTTAGAATTACACGAACTTCCTCTTGTTGTTTGTGTTTTCTATGTTAATTCTGTAATTTACATTAATTTTCAATTAAATGATGGCAACATTTACAATTTTTATGCCTCATTTATATATTTTATTAGGAAATAATTTACTAGAAGAGCTATGGTGTATTAAACTGTCTTTTATATTAGGTAGTCTTTTAAAAGCAAGTACTTTAATAAGTTGTATGCAAAATTTCAGCGCAAATGAAAAAATAAAAACTAATTTACAATTTACTTTTGAAAAGGACAACAGTAACTTTTTAGACACCATTATAAATATATTACAAATTATGGAATTCTTAAGACATATTTATTTATACCAAACCAACCGATGCCATTTATACCTCAGATATAACAGCTATCATCCAAAATCATGCCTTAATGGTCTCATTAAAGGTGAACTGATGAAAATAAGAAGAATATGCTCGATAAATGAGATTTCTTTAAAAGGTCATATGAACTGAAATTTTTTTAAGCGAGGTTTCCTCAATAATGATATAAACAACGTAATAGAAATAGTATCTAAAATTGATCATGAGGCCATATTGTCTTATAAAAAATAGAACACAAACATTTCAAATTCCTTGTGTCATACAGTATCATCCTCAACTCCGTTCTTTAGGTAAGATTCTCCGTAAACATTTTAACATACTAACATCAAATGAAAGACTTAAAAAAATGTTAGAACCACCAATACTTTCTTTTTAAAGACTACCTATTTTGAAAGACAGTTTAATACACTCTGGTAGGACCATACCCAAATAATGAAGATCGCTTGCTAGTGCAACAGTTACTAAAAGTTGGTAATATGTATTCAACACACAATGGCATCCTCGAAAGGTGTAATTAAATATACACATGAAACGCAAACTATATAAATATGTTAGGCCATTTTAACACAACCTTCAAAATAAGTAAAGCTCCATTCTCAATCGATTTATCTAGTTAGAAATTGAATCACATTTTATCTTATTTTATTTGTGTAATGTGATAAAATAATTTTTTAATATTATATTTTACGTGTAAGTACTTTATTTAGTAATCCTTAAACTATAACAACCATTTTTGTTACTTTTTTAGAACAATATAAATTGTTTTATGCTAATGAAATTGAACTATTTACTCGATGTAACTATTTACTTTTTGATAATGATGTACCATTTTGAATAATTTATACAAAAACCTATTTTCATACAATACTGACCTGCTGATTTTAATATGTTGAGTTCTTGCCACTTCCCAGTGACGCAACAAGTTGTCTTCCCAGGGTAGTTTGAGAAACGCTGAAGAACAAAAATTAATTAAACAAATGTTTTTAATAGGTAGGTCATTTTATGACCACAATGCATAAAATGATTGTAAAATAATAAAATCACATAGGGAAGTGTTTTTTTAGTCTCAATGTAGCAACAAGACTTTTAGAGTCTACCTAAATATGAAATAATAATTTTAAATAAATCTAATTATATATCACTATATATTAATTCTGAAACAAGTATTATTTTAAACCGTTAATAAAATCTTAATTATATAATTTTGTGATCTATTTTGAAAAATAAGTCATATCGTAAATCTTGATTATTATTTTTAATAAATTACATAATCAATCAAATAACTATAATTTTATCTAGTCATGATGTTTTAGACAAAACATAAAAGTTAATTTTGAAAACAAAGTAGATTTACAGAATGTATTACAGAGTATATATAAACTAAAAGTATATTTAAATCGAAATAACACAACTTCTAATTCTAACAAAATAGATAATATGCTTCCTACTCGTAATGTTACTATTCTGCAGAAATAATGAACAGATATAATACAAAAACTAGTGAATAAAAATATAGGTAGGCCTACATGTACATTTTTATTTCTGAAATAGTTTGTACCCAAATTGTGTATAAAATCAAAACGGAAAAAATATATTATATAATAAAAATTTAATAAAATAAATGAAAATTAATAAAGCCAAAGGAATTAAACCAATTTCAAAAGCAAACTTATATTTTAGATCGAATACTAGCCAACACTGATATAGTCAACATGTATCAGTCAAAAAATTATATTCATCGAATAGCTAGAACACTTAATATATTATTAAGACACATAAGAACACTTAATACAACTCGAAATTAAAAAACAGTCAAATAATTCAGTACATTTTATTTTACTATATATTGATTAAATATTTTAGATCAATTTCATGTGTGGAATGGAGGCTTTCATTGATTGGATATGAGCTGACATGATATATTTATCTATGATTGAATTATTCATATGAATTCGAATTTATAAAAAATTTAATATACAGGTATATAATACATTATGTTAAATTATATATTTAAACCAAGGCAAGCATACACCAATAAATCCAGTTAAATATGGCCAATTATAGTTAATATTTATAATTAATTAAACCAACAATTATTTTAATCAATCAAGTGATTCCCAGAACATTGGAATAGGACGAAACCAATGCTAATGAAAGTATTAAAGTAGATTATTTGTGATAAATTCCATCCTGTAACGTTAGAATAAATTAATACAAAAAAATGTATTCATTGTATCAGATTCATTTTGCTTACATGAAAAGAATATTTCATATAATAGTTAAAAACAGACAATAACAACTACAATATCTATTTCATCGTTTAAATACGAACGAATATGCTTTTATAACGTTTATAACGATATTCATCTAACTACATGAAAACTATAAAAGCTGATGTTATAAAGAGACGCCTTTATATCAGATTATGTCTGTTTTATTCATTATTTTTAAAGCACTTCCTTATGGATTTAAAAAATTGCAAATCGCATTTAACATCATTTATGAACGCTTCACAAATATATATTTATTATTATTTAATCTACAACAAAATATAAAAAGTACATAAAATGATGCTCTCAATATCAAAGATTCCATGTAAACTATATTCATTCAAGTTAATAACAAAAACAGTACAACAATTCATTAGCGTTCACAGATCTTCATATTTATCGATTTTCTCTTGCCAATAGGACGAATTTGTAAATATTTTAAACATTCCGATATCACCAGAGTTATAGTATGCCCCACTGTTCGTCAGTCCAACATACAATATTACATAACTATAATAATATATTGTATGAAAAATCAGCGATCAGCACTTGGCCCAGCTACTAAGCAGAAGCATAACAACAAAAGTAAGCGCAATTAAGAATAAATTCCAAATTCATAATAGTGTATGCAACTATATATTGTGTAATACTATTCAATCAATTATGTCGGCGCAGAGCGGTTGATCATTTTTAATAACTTTATTTTTAATTTCATGAATATAGAAACAAAAATTAACTAAAAGTTGGCTAATTAACAACTGATAAAAATCCGTTATTAGTATAAATAATATTATAAATATTTTGACTGATAAAGGAACGGTTTGTTAATGACCTCGCAAGCATTTATGGAAATGCAAAAATATAAATAAAAATTGAGCAAATGGTATAAAAATAGTATAGAATTTTTTTTTAACTTCTTATTCATAAATGTAGTACAGAGGTTCGCTAATAATTGAAACTTATTAAGTAGAGTTATTGATTATACATTTTATTGAATATATTTGATATTTCTCAACACTAATTATTTATTGATTAAAACGAAGTTGTTTTTTAATAATCTAGGAGCAATAAAATATGACAATGATAAAAAAGACTGTTGACAAAATATAAACAGCATTTTAATAATAATAAAATCCATTTATTTAACTATTTTCATATATTATATTTTTATTTAAAACGCAAACATGAGTATTTAAAAATATGTAATAGTTCAAAAAATGCATTCTATGAAATATTATTTGAAATGCAGCAGATACTGACTGTACTATTGGGAGTGCTTTGTGCACGTCATTATCACTGGATGGAGATAGGAGAACCTAGAAAAAAGTTTTTATGTTTCCAATTATGTAAACAACAAATAGGTTAAAAACTAGAAACATATAGAATATTTTAACCTTAACCCTATTAAATGATCCCATCGTGTAGAAACAATATTATAAACATTTTTTTTAAAAACAATAGCTATCTAAAGTGATTATAAAATGAAAATCATATGAAAAAGTATTTAATAAAAACATCGAATACATGTTTAAGAGCTTCATCAATGGTGCAAACATCATCCTTTCCACCAATAATTACCAATTCAACAGTTATACTTTATCAGGATTCAATCCACCAAATTGTAATTAAAATGAAGAAAAGTCTAAATTATTTCTTATTTCATATTTTATTGATATGTTTTTCAATATTATTTTAATAATTTTTAATCAAATAAAATTTATTGAATTTTATTTTCAATATGCAACCTTTCTGAAATTTTTGTATACATTATCAAAGCTACTAAAAAAAATCATTTTAGTAAAATAGTTCGTAGTATGGGAAGCCGGACTTCTGTATCAGGATGTCATCACCCTCCCTACCCCCTCATTTCCAATTAAATCAATGAAATTCGTATTTACAATCTAAGAGGTGATCGGAGTAATCGCTTCTAACTCTTGCCATGAACGGTCATATTCGTACACTAAACCTTATGTAGGGCATATTATAGAGTAGTTAATAATTTTATTTCAAATATGGTCCAGGGCTGCAAAAGTGGACCAAAAATGTGTTGTTTTGATCATAACTCTTTAATGCTTCGATTTACATTATTGCTTTATAACTAAATACGTCAGTTAACATAGAGGATTTAATATAAAGGATTTATAGAGGATTTAATAAAGGAAGCCCACCTTCCCATACAACTAGAGTCTTTTCAACAAGTTTTAAAATGCGTACAAGCGTATAACAGCAAAGAGAGTTAGTATGCAGATACTTACTCATGATTCTTCGCAGCCATAATCGCGGTTGCAATACAAGATTTTCATACTTCACAGGCAAACATACGTCCGACCCTAGATCAAGGCAATCGTCAAACATTTTGCGAACAGCTTTCTCCCAACTTATGATGCTCTCAACCGGTTTCTTCCACTTCACACCTGAAATACTGACTTGGCGTCTGCAAAAACCCGTTAAGTTAATCAGGTCTTGTAGTATCTATGTGCACGTTAACTAGAACTACATTTTTTGATAGTATAATTTTTAATTGAGACATAAAATTCGCCTCAATTATCATCAGAAACATTGTGTATTTTAATGCGTATAACATGCATATAACATACATGTAAATTGTAGAGAAACTGTGGTATGAAATCAAACCCCTAACATTTATTACGAAAAGTATAAATGGGAAAGAGAAAAGTATTCATTGATTAATCTAACATTAAAAAACTTATAAAAATTGGTTACGAAGATTGACGTCGTGATTGGCATCATTTATCAACAGTGACTAATTTAATATTTTTTGACATAATGATATATCATAATAAAATTTGGTTATAACAAACAATTTTAGAATTTTTAGATCATGAACATTTAATATGTAAGTAGTGTTTTATTATTTTACAAAAATTGATTATAGGATAACATCTATAATTAAACGGCAATAAGAAAAAATTGTTTTTAAAGAATAAAAAAAACTCATTCCATTTATTAATCTATAGCTATAAAAAATAGAAAAATTGGAATATATTAATTGTAAAAGGCTGATGAATCGAACAAGGACTGAATTACGCTAGTAAAAACAAAGTAAAATGAAAATCAAGGTAATAAATAATCCATATCTAAATAGAATCTACTAATTCAAACAAAACTATGGAGGTGGAGAGAAAGAGATGAGGGAGAAAAGATATACTAACTTGATGATAGAGTTAACAACAGCTCTTCCATCGCGCAACATGAGAATAAAACGAGCGTTGGGAAATAAGCTTTTGAGTACCTTGCTGAACTTTAAATTCATCGGATCCTTGTCACAGAGTACATTAGCAGACTCACCATTCCGGCGTATAATCTATACGGATTGCAAAAATAAATGTGTTCATGTAAATAAGTGGGAATGAAATTTCACCACGGAAATAGAATTAATAGAAAACTTCTATTTAAAAACAGGCAAAAACTTTTTTTATATAAAAAATATGTAAAAATTGGTAATAGCAGACCTGCCAACATTTAGATTTGCAAAATCGGGACAAATTGCCAACATTTTAAAACCGGCGAGGCGAGCGCTGAAGGCACGAGTGGGTTCTGTTTGGTGAGGGCCTGGGAGCCCCTGGTCGGGGGTTTCGCCACCCCAAAAATTGTGTGGTTTTAACATAAAAATAATCAATTGGCGACACATGAAAAATTAATTTAATATAAACTTTAACTATCATCAATGTTTCATAAAAGTACGGCAACTAGGACTTTTAGAATGTGGTAAAATATAACTAAAATGAAAAAAATTATATGTGAAAAAATTATAAAAGTGAAATTTTATGCGACTTAATACAGCATTTTGTACAATTTTAAAAGATCATACAACAATGTTAAAGTTTAAATATAAGTTCAATAATAAACTGGAACTGTAGACAATGAGATCGCACGAAGCGCGAAATGTTAAGAGCATGAAATTCATAGAAAAGGCAAATAAAAAATATAAAAGTAAGATTTTAAAAATATTGGGACATTTGCTATTATATCGGGACAGTAAAAAATGCTTCAAATATCGGGACCGTCCCGACCAAATGGTGACTGTTGGCAGGTCTGTAATAGGTTATTTTTCGGTCATAAATTTATTATTTAAATATGTTGGTCTGGATCAAATAATCGTCATTGGTATCGTAATTGTCGTTGGGAGAGTACTGCTTGTTCTAGGACAATCTTATTTGTAAAGTTCATAATAAGGCGACATTGCTTTCGAGCGATGTGTGTATAAGATTTGCTGCTGCATAAAAGATTATTCTGAGCTCGCAGGAATGATACCAGTAGAGGCATAATATGTTTCTATAGTGATGATAAAGCCGAGATATGGAAATTCATCAACCATTTAAGGGTGAACTCGCCAAGTACTGTTGAAAGAATTTTTTGATATCTTGTATCATGGCATAAGTTTTCTGGAAGCTGATTTACTTAGGTCATACCATCAAATTTCTATATTCATACACGAATCTGTTATCAACCTTTGAAGTAATTTTTCAATGTCTGTTACAAGTTTGACGTTATTTGCAAACAGCCTTATTATATAGTATATGATATTTATTATATTAGATTATGATATTTCATAATATATGTAGAGGTTACCTCTTTGTTCGCGATACTTATATTGTAACTGGCAGAGAAAAAAATGTGGATCAATACAGATTAAAAACGGGTATGTACAGTGCAAAGCAAAATCTGTTGAAGGAATTACAATTTTTGTTACAATAGTTAATACTCTTTCTATTCCATCGACAAAGAAAACGGCAGTACTTTGATAATGCGGGAACTACTTATTTTTTCATTAATAATTTTAAAGCGCTAAAAAAGTATGTTACAATACAACAAATTACCTTGTTTACCTTGATTAATATCAGATTTATGAACAGCTAATATGTCAAAAATGCGTCTGCTTGTTTTTCCTATGTACAACAGTTCACATTTAGTGCAAGTGATAGCATAATATGTGCAATTTTTTAGGTACATTATGAAAACGACCGTTTGATAATTCAATACTTTTATTAGAATTAATTAAGTGAGTGCATGATTTGCATCTTGTTATATTATATACATAATATATATAGATCATGTAAAATATTATATATACATAGCATGTACAAGTCTGCAGTTTTAATTAAATCTATACATTGACATCATAATACATTGGTAACTTGATATATTATATAAGATATTATGGCGAACATGCAAGTGTGGGTAAAGGTGTTTCACACGCAATTCTGCACAAGTAAACCCGGTAATAAAACTCTATTATATTTATATCACTACCACAATAATGAACTCATTTGGTTAGTTACAGTGTGTACGATAATCCAGCGAGGGTTAAAATACAATGCGCAAACATTCCACGCCATATATTATACGTATGGTGTTTAAAGCATAATTTCAATTATTGGGAGTCATAAAAAATAAAAGTAAATTAAATTGTATTAAAAATTGTTATAATAGATAGCTATAAATTATTTATTAGATATAAAAGCAATCATAGAAAACTCATGTTATATGATAAATATCCCTCGCGGTTTTTCCATCCAAAGTTGGTTAACTTATAGCACTGATGAAATGTTCCATATTATAATAGTGCTAAATAGATAGCAATAAATTAAGTAATAATGATGCGAGTTGAATATTTATTAATAAAGAAAGAATAAAACCAACGGTTACGAGTATAATGTTATAACTCAAAATGCACAACCTATAATTTAGTCCTGAAATAAAGTTACGATACAGAACAGAAGGATATTCTTAATAATAATAAGTAAGCACTAAGCGCAGAGCCTGTACAAACAGCGGAGAGACAGATATTAGTATTAATTTATTAATTTTATTAATTAGTATTAATATATAAAACATTTCACCTCCATTATGAAGGCAGACACTGCAGAATCTAGAGAGACCCCAGAAAGACCCGCTTTCTCGAGTCTCGTCCTCTCCAGTTTAGAATCGACCCATTTCTGCCGAAAGCCAAGAAGACGAGGAATCACCCGAGACTCTGGACCGCAGCGTATAGATGAGTGGACATCAAGGAGCACCCGCATAAGTGTTGTACCTGGAGGGACATAAGAAGTGTAAAATAGACGCAGGGTCCGAACAACGATGGTCATGGATAATCATTTTACAGACATAACATTGTATAATTTCTGATTCAAATCAAAATCAACATAATATGCATTTTTTGGAAACTCTTTTTAGGAATTCAAGGTTCTTTGTTTTAGGAGTTGATTTGACTGTCTATACTAACAAAAGTTCAATATATATTTTTTATTTACGTAAATATATGACAACGTTAAACTTTGATTCAAAGTTTTAGCGAATGACAAAACGTTAAAAGAACTAGTACGGTTAATTACTCCGACAAATTAAGAAAGTGAATAAATACAAATATTGTGGTGATTGATAAGAGAAGTAGGACTTGTTCTCCACTTGAAGTAGAGAACAGTAGAGTGGTACCAATACAAACGAAATCCGGAGGCAGTTAGCAAATAACAATATAATTGTAGTTAAAAGCATGAATATGAAGTTGATGTGAAATAGTAGAATACAGACTTGCCTCAAAATCCAGCTTCTTCGTGCCACTACCTTCATTACTGCATCATATGGATATGATACGAATTATGGACATAATGGTCATGATTTTGCCAAATGTTTTACAATGGCTTCAAATAATAGATATGATAACATAATATCGTTAATTATATTAAAATCTAATATTCTTTTCAAATATATGTTATTCTTTACTTTTTACAAGAACAACAACGTAACCACAATATCATAATATACTCTAAATAGTGTTTTACTGACTATATTTGTTGTACATTAATTAACATACATAAACATTATTTGTTGTATAACATTAAATAATATTAATAGAAAGTTTGTATTTGTCTACATAACATGTAGGTCATCCGTGGACGATGTAGTCAAGACACCCTCAACTTTTATATATAGATCGATAACAACCTAAAACTCCTATAGGTTAGATTTATAAATAGACATTTGAAAAATAATAAAACAGTGATGTAAAAAATATCTGTAAAAATAATACATAAACAATCAATATCATTGTTTTATAACTTTTCCAGTGTATACTATCTACTATAATCCAATAAATATTGAGCAATGCTTACACACATACTAAGCATATACACTTACTGTGAAGGTAATAAGCCAAATACTAAATACAAAATATAACAGTAATTATATTAATTATATTAATTATGTAATTTACAGATCTGGGTATAATATCAACTAACAAGTATATATCACTTTTTCACAATAATCTAATTTCATTTTTCTAAACCATTTTTATTTGTTGACTCGTGCAATATATAGTATAGCTAGTGACAGTATTATATCAATTCGAATAGCAAAATTATTTGGGATATTAAATGAACATATAAAACCACAGATGATCGCACAATAAAGATAGAGAACAATGAATTATCAGAAGAAAAAATTTCATAGATGTCACAGTTCAAACAAAAGTATCAGATCTCAATAATTATTTGCATAATTATACTCGACAAACCATGCTAAGATTATGGAGAAATATTTCAAAAATGTTAAATAATTTTTTTTAATTTAACGAAGAAAATTGGATAAAAAATATATTATGTAAATTATTTTTTCTTAAAGAATTTTCGTGAACTTATTTCATATCATCCATTTACAACAAAGAAGGATAAAACCAGCAAAACCTTTTTAATATAAAAATATTTTTATTCATTTTCAAAGTTAACATTTCTTATTTTCTTTTAGTAGCGGTGAAACATAGAATACCGAAAAGGAAATAAAAATTCTGAATTAAATGTAAAATTACTATATTATAATTTATAGTGCAACATAATATATATAACAAACTATTTGCTTGTTAACATTTAGATAGTAAATTATGTAATTGACAGTCAATAATTAATCAAACTATATAATTAAATTCTGAAAACATTTAATAATAATAATTTAACAATATATATGAAATCTATAATCTTAACAAAATTGGCTAAAGTGATTCTATTGATGCAATATGTCAAATGTTACAAGAGAAAGAATTAAAGTTTTACTATAAGTACGCTTCTCAGCCTGCCGATTTATTTATCTTATACTACCTACAAAAAGCTGTGAAACATCGCTCAGTGACAGTATTAATAATTAGCTCAAATCGATTGAACAGATGACCTAATAGATACAAATATCTCCTCCGCCTGCAAGCGTTAAACATGGTTTCTGTGGTTTTGTAATTGATAATAATATTAACTTTTTCAAATTCGTATGAACAATTAGGCTATACATGTATTAATTTTAAAAAAATATAGGACATATAGGAGTATATAGGAGGTTCCAAAAAATATAGGAAATATAGGAAGCGTAACAGGCCTGCCGTCGTATAATTTCATAGCATACGTTCATGGACGTTAATGTTATGGACCGTCCTATTACGTAACGTGCTTTTTAAGATACTATTTCAATTGTTTAATTTACACAAATTGTTACTGTTGTTATTATTAATTAATAATAATTTTCCACATTGTATATTGTAACATAAAAAATAAATGTATTTGTAAAGCAATATTTACAATATTATGACTAATAAACGTAAAGCTTGCAATGAAATTTGAAATAAAATATAATTTAATGTGAACATAATGATACAGTCACATGACCTATTGTGACTGGCCTAAAATATCTTCTCAGAGTAAATAAATAGCATAAATTCAAATTTACCCACAAAAAATTTCACAAACTGTTATTTCAGACTGTTTTATCAGTATCACATTTTACACGCTTTGTTTTTGATTTTATGTGATAATTACTTAATATTCAAAAATATGTTGTTACTTAAGTGGTAAGTTTTTTAATGTATTTGTTATCCTTGGCAAGAATGGAGCCATCATAGATTCGTTATATTAAGACATACGACACTAATGTTAAATTTATTTGCAATGCAGTTGATTCAACAGATCTGACGGTATTTAACTGCATTTTCTTTATAATATCTAGTTAATTTAAATTGCCTGTAGTTTCTGAAAATAAATGTCTACTCTACTTGTAGGCATACTAACATCATATATATTTACGAGTTTATAAGAAAATGTATATGAATGTGAAACAAAGCTGTTTATATTGTATATAGGGATTAAAAACATTATTCAGATCTAACGTGATTTATTTATGGTTATGTCACCTACACTTCATAGGTTGATTGAAATTTAGATAACATAGTAATTTCAGAGATAACATAGTTTTTTAAAATTAGAAACATCTGAGCATATAATGAAATACTCTTCATGTTCAGCTATTTTTAATATAAACTTAACAGCTATATACAAGTCGCCAAGTTAAATGGTAGCAAAAATTCTAAAATTCTCAAAATTTGAGAGCTGAAAATCACCCCATTTAAACTGACACCATTACGAGAAAATTCACAAAAAACAGGGTGAATCACAATATGTGCGTCATACTACATAAACTTTGAGATGTACCCACAAATTAAAAAGGTTGACCATCTAAAAATTCGAACATCTAAGAGTATTCATAAATGTTTGTATTATAAGTAATGTAAAACAATAAATATAAACATAGTGTCTGTAATGGCATCGCATCTTTCAGATTACAGTGATTTTATATATCATAAAATAATTACACATATGTCCAGAAAGATAATTGACAGAAGTGACATTTTATCATATTGTATAATAGGTATGCATTGTACCGTTGACCATGGTTTAATTATTATCTCTTAGCAGTTTTTTATTAATTTATTTATTTTAAATGTATTTATTCTGAAAGAAATTTTTTCTCATCTTTTCTTTTTAGTAGTAACCAGCATTTTAGAAGTTATGGTTAAACATAAAATTATCTATATTTATATATTGAAAACATAAAAATATATTATATCTGAAATTTATTAAATTCATTGTGTTGATTACAGAAATTAAACATAATTAAATTATGTAAGTTTAATGATTTTCTCAACAAAATTATAATAAGATAAATTATACAAGGAAAGGTGAATGTATCACAATGATCATATTTATTAAATTAACCAATTTCTATGTCAAACATTATATTTACGTAGATGTGAAGGTAGACGAAGTAGAAAAGTTTACTACTAAATTGAAACAGTGCTCTTAGAATATTCTTAATTAATTTAATTTTCATAATCTCAAATAAATGCGCCTTAAAAACAATAGTTAGAATATTGACATGTACCAGGAATACATTAAATAAACCCGACCAATATTTAAAAGGACAAAATCAACATGTTTAATAAACAACATAACAAACACCGCAATAAAATAACAATTTTAACACACCACTTCTTGGCCATCCACCGATAAAGATAAAAGGAGAGTCTCTGGTGACAGCAGGCAGTAATGAAGAATTGAATCCTGTCGATATCAAGGTCTGATCGAGTTTAACGGTCCACGATCGGTCGGGAGAGGGTTTATAAAAAACCAATGAAGTAAAGATTATCCCGGCGAACACTCCAATTGAAAAATATAGTAATCGACAATATGGCCTCATAATGAACCTGCTTTCAACCGACGTCCTTTGATCCACTGGACGGTAATATTCTGAAATTTTTTACGCAGACAAAATTTTACTAAAAACACTTTAACGAAACCTTTACAAGGAAAGAAATAACTTAATGTTCATATATTGTAGAAAACAATGTTTACTTTATAATATTCAGTAACTATTCAATTTACAAATGTTTGTACGTAACTTTTTATACTTGCGTTACAGTTACTATTTATTCAAGCAAACACTGACGCGTGCGAACACACTGTGGATAAATTGTCAAGAAAAAAATTATAACTATGTTGTTCGACTTAAAATGCATGTACAGTAGTTTACAAAAATCACGTATTGAAAAAAGCACACAATGTAATATATGACTTTTAGAGCAACGCAAGTATTGTAAGTGTTTTTAAAAATACTGAAAACCTCCATTTAAGTTAAAATGCAAGATTATAACTAATTGATCTCAGAAAAAAACTAATGAAAATGTATTTATAACCAATCATACCAAATATTCTTAATTGCAATTATTTATTATTACAGATATTTTCGGTTGTAACTAATTCAGACATAACGAATTCTGATTACATCGAAGTGAATTTCTCAGCCCCTCGGAAAGTGTTATTCTATAATAAAATTCTATTAGGTTTTAACAAAACACGAAAAAATTAAAATCTGAAAAAGGGAAGGCTACCTAAAACATTTTAAAGCAACTATAGTATATTCCACACAGGGAATCCAAAAAAATAGATTTGGCATAATAATTTAGCCCCACTGCCTAGTTAATTAAAAAAATTAACCATTTAAATATTTTTGGGTTATTTTAAAAAGACAACTATTTCAAACGACATTTCATGTATTTTGCCTGTTACAATTTGTAAGTTGTCAATCAAATATACAGGATCGACTTGCCATCTTATCACTTCGGACCCATTTTATCAGGCATGATTTTGGTGTTATTTAAAAAATACGGATATACAGCTACCCACGACACTATCCGCGGAGGTAAGCCGCGTAGCAACAAATTTGTTGACCTTTTATTTTGTCACCATAATGGTGCGCATTATGAGTATCTTATATTTCAGACTGGATAGAGATTTCGTCTTAGTGTAATTTAAAGGTTTCAACGTTAATATTTAAAATTCATTCAAATCGAAATCATCAGTATATAATATATTCACTTTATCATAGGCAATGTCTGAACATTTAAAATAGTTGACTGATTATTTTGACTTGGTCTTGAGGCCATACTTTATTGTCTGAAAAGCGCTGAGACTGGAAACATTCAAATGGCTGAACTGGGGATCTAAGATATCTCCCATAATACTGAACGTAGGCTACTTCAACTTTAGCAATGCCAAAGCAGCTTTACGTAATGTAGGATATTCATTGTTCATTGAACTGTTCCACCATTTATCAATCCGCTGATTTTCATTTAGATGCAGACATTGCTGTGAAACATCAAATGAAAATTTCGAACCTACATTTCAAACATATCTCGATCTGTATCAGAAAAAACAGTAGGGATAATTGATGGAATTCGCAGCATCAATGACATTGATGTGATGTGACCACGTGCAGCAGGATCAAGAACAGACAGAATTTGCCATGTGTCGTTATTGACAGGCATCTTTTTGTAGGTAAATACAGCATTTTTTGAAGGCAGTAGCAACATTGGTCATGAAGGCAGTTTTTGATGTGATATTAAGTTGATCTAATATTTGGCGAGTCTTGTTTCCAATGAACCAAATATGTTGACGGAGTAAAGCGGAGTCTTCTAACGGCACAAGATCTTTGCTAGTTTTTGGAATTAACTCTGGTTTCACAAAACACACCATACATTGTTGATGGAGCTTTTATTGTTAATCATAAAGAAGATGCGCTATGGGATCTGATATTTGAAACAAGTGGTAAGATAGCCTCATATTAGTGCAAAACCAACAAGGAATGTCTTCGACGATAGAAAAGGTACTCCTTTAGTTTTCTTTCTTGCAGCTCCTTTGTCTGTCATAGACTTTGCACGTAGGAAATAAATTTAAAAATATTATAAAGGGCTCGGAGGCAACAATTATTTTTGGCATTGAATTTTTATTGCAGTTTTGAACGATTCTGAAAAACGATCCATTTAAAATAAAAAATAAGGAAAATACGGAACAAAATAATGCTTGTTTTATAGATTCCGAGCTATTTATGGATTTGAAACATATTTTTAATTAAAATGTACGGTTCTTTTTGTTTGACCATTCTGGAATTGATTCTGATCGTTGTTATAATTATTTGACAATATAAAATGTTGTTACTATATTTGGTAGTGGCTTTGATGTCAGCCTGCTTCTTACTTATTTGTTTTGGACTGTTGTCATTTACTATTGTTTGATTGCCAGTTTTTCATTTAATTTCCAAATGCTTAAAACATCTTGTAATGCGTTATGAAAATTATTAAAACAATAAATAAAAATAGTTAGTAATACCAATTAAAATTACAAATAGTAACATAATGTAAGATTAACTTTTTTATGTAATCGTTATTTTTTTATTAAACGTTAAAAAAGATTTCCTATACGTATCAACAAAACAGTTGTTGTAATAGGGCTATAAAAAATACAATTAAGAAGATGCTATGTTAATACATTACATCTAACCAATGATAATAAAATTATTAATAGGTATTTTACTGTCCAAAAACGAGCTGTTTCTTCACATATTTAATTATGCGTCCTAATTTTTCATTTAAAATGAAACAATCAGACATTTTAAAAAGCTTATAAAACCGTATTCATATTTTGTAAAATATGTTTCAAAAACAAAAAAAGACAATTACAAAAATAATTTCCTATCTTAAGCTAGTACAATATGAAAAAACATAGTGAAATATGTTAAATAAGTGAGAAATTTGTTAAACATTGGTGAAACAGTATACGTCGACATGTAAACAAACTTAAATATTTAGTCTGTAGATAAGGTTTATCATAAGAAAACATTTAATGGATTTTATGGATTAGCCACCCTTTGTCAGTTAATTTAGAGTTTATGTAGAATAAACGTCCACATCTAAATGACTTTATTATTAAAAATATATCAAATTTTCTAATATAATTTGAAACTGAAGTATATTAATCAATAGTATACTATATTATTCAATTCATAAAGACATTGAATTTTATTTATGAATAATAACGACAACAAATAAAAGTTCACAATCAATATACATATATATTAAACTATAAACAAATTAACAGTGAGGATTTCAATACATCTAATTCAAATAATTCAAAGAGCAGCATATTAACCCGTAGATAGGATCCTCTGAATAAGCATTATTTACCAATATAATATTATAAAGACTCTCTTATTCAGTTTATTACTGAAATAAGGGAGTTTAAATGACCAATAAAAATATTTTTTTAATAAAAATTGCCTAGAATGTCACAAAAATATGTATTGTGCACTGTACATTAATTATATATTTTATGAATGTTGGTAAACAATCTGCAAAACCTAATTTAATTAAATGTATTGAAAGCCTTTTTCATATTTGTAGAACAATAAACATCAAATAAATAAGAAATTAGTTTTAAATTTCGCCATTCTAAAAAGCTAATTTAAATATATTTAATCAAACATATCATTAGATATACATTTAATAAAATAACATTTGAAATCAAAAGAAAATCATCAAAGTTATAATAATTTATTAATTATAAAATCCAAGATAAAATTACTCTGAGTGTAAGATATATATAAAAGCATAAGCTGTCGCCTGAATCAAAGTAATTAAAAAAATTAAACACCCTATGCCTTATTGGCTGGTCGTACAGGCCTAGACATAATCTTATAGCAAGCTTCCTCGTTCTGGTCACACTTAAAGGGATCCGTTTCATCAATGTCGAACTTGAGCGACTCAAAAAAATGAACTGCACTTTTATTATGTTTAAATACAGTGAGAATAACTTTCTCCATATTTGTCTTAGCACCAAGTAAAAGAAGAATTTGGAGGAGAAATTTACCAAGACCCTGACCCCTCATTGACTCCACCACCTGAACTTCATAGCAATACACAACTGCCGTCAAGTCTTCAAGATCAAATCGAAAGTGAACAAATCCAAGTAAGGTGGATTTGTCTGCTATTGGTCGACAGAGAAGAAATCGCGCATCATCCTCAAACATTTCATAGCGTTTCTCGTCAGCATCCCAGCCCCAGTTAGACACCTCATAGAGAGCTTGCATGTTAACACAAGCAAGTTGAAAGCATTTCTCTTTGTCCTCTACTGATAGAGCTCGAGCTGAACAGCTCACCACCTCAACTGAAGTACCATTATTCAGCTTATAATTGCTAAAAGCTGGAATGAGTTCTTCTAGAGGTGTTGTCAGTCTATTAGCAGTATTTACTAATTGAGCACAGGCATCATGGATAGCTTTGTCATTCTTTCGACGCTCCAAACGTTCAATAGTTTTCTTTGATTTCATAATAAAATCTGAAAAACATTTTTTAAATACACATTACAATAAACTGATAATGTCATAAAAATATAAATAATTACTAATCAAATTGAATTATAATTTTTCGAGTTTATGCTGATCCTTAACTAGATAACCAATCTTCAATAAACTTTTAATATTTTTTTTTAATTCTATTATTCGTGTAACTTTATTGAAATGTTTATTATTATATTATTATTATTATTATTATTATTATTATATTATTATATAAATGAAATTATACACAACACTAAATTTAGAATGTTTGGTCTGGAAATATCTTGAAAAGTATTTATACACAACACATGTTGTTTAAACATGATATACTAAATAATTATGTTATTTATTTCATAAGAACATATCACAAACCTTCACAGTCATTGGGGGGACATGTCCAATTTAAAAAAATGGTTAAATTGATATTTTTAAGAATTGCTCATTTTTGTTCTTCCAACTTAAATTTTTTTACATAGTGCAATTATTAGTTTTTACAGTATTGATTAAATTATAAATATTTTACAGGAATAAATATTAATAAGTTTGTTACTCCTACACGCATTGTTAACCTTCTTCAGTGGCAAGATTGTATAAACTACAACATTACAGAATATAAAATATATAGAATATATATACAATATATATATATATATATATATATATAGAATATACAGAATAAAAATACTGATTACAGTTTAGCAACCAGAATGATACAAATATAGCAGCACACAGAAGAATAGGAGAGTGAATACACAGTGATGTAATGAAAATTAATGAATAACAGTAAAATTTGCATCCCCTATTACATCCATTCATTAAATTAATGGAATATTTTAAATGTTGAAAAACAACAATCTTTTTTTTTACTATTGTGCAGATTTGTTTAACAATATACTAAAATACAAGAAATATACAATATTTAATTTGTGTAGGTTTAAAAACGTTTGTAGGTTTAAAGTGTAGACGAAATGAAATACAAAGTGTGGAAACAATTTACAAAATACCAATCCCAATACAATGAATAAACATTTTTGTATAATTAAGTGTTGATCAAGTGAATTTTGGTAAATTGCTACTAACAAATTTATCATTCTCAGCACAAAAAAATATTAAAGGTCAGATGGTATACCTCCATGGGTATTGAAAGCTGATTCCAAACTAATGGCATTTCATGTTTCTAATAGGGGCCTATGTTTCATACCAGTTCAAAAATCGTAAACTTTCTTAAGTAATGGAAAACCATAAATGTATTAACAAATTACGAAGGTAAAAGATAACAATAACTTCTGGTTATCTATCATATCTATCTATTCATCAGCTATCATAAATAAATTTAAAAATTCCATATCAGCTTAAATAAAATTCTATATCAATAAATATAAGTTAACATACTTCATAAGCAATATTAATTATATAGACACACTACTCCAGAGCGTATTGGCATTTTTTCTACATTATTTAGTTGTAAAAGAAGTTTTAACGAGGAAACATACTATAACTTGTGTCATTGGATCTCTCCAAAGATTTGTAGTTGACCATTCAAAAGGCTTTTGACACATAGAATCACACAACTCAACTATTTTCTCTAGTTGATATTCATAATAGTAGTTACCTTTCAATTGGCTTTGCAGTTATCTTCATGTCACAAATTTTAAAAAATAGTTGACATGAAACAAGCACTGTGAAAGAAATATGGAACAGTGTGTTACAGAGCTTTAATCATAAACATTTCTTGTTTAAATAGTACACTGCAGACCTTCCTTCTGCTCTCTTAGTCACTAGTATCTATTGTATATGCAGGGTTGAGAATGGTTCTGGTCAATTTAAGTGAAAATGACAATTTGGCACAGTGCACCAATTTTTTTTAGGTTTTAAGGCTTAGAATGTACCTGATTGGATCTCTAAGACCATAAATTGCAAATTTCAATAATTGGTATCTTTAGAGCAAGTTATTTTTGAAAACATATTTATTTAATCAATCACAATGATGCTTTTAAACAAAATTTACAAAACGTATGTACCACTACTAGATGGTAAACATAAGGTAGGCTTTTAGATAATACACATTATAATAAACACATGAACAAATGTCAATAATGTATGTTACATTTTTAAGCAAGTAATATGCATAAAATATTTTGTAGATTATACAGTCAGTTAGTCAAATTTTAAATTTTACTAATTGAATCCCCCTACCCCTTATGTTTTATTGCAGTTTTGTACGAATTATGAGGCCAACCTTTTTAGACCCCCTTTTGGCAGAATTCCGCCAAATGGCTGGAGATTCACAGCCCTGTATAAATATACTTATACAGGGCTGTGAATCTTAATGAATCTAAATGACTTAACAATAGTCTCGTATGTGAACATTTTCCAATGCCTCAGATTTTTTTTCTATTTGGATGACTATACTTAATAATATTATACTATATATAATACAAACACAAAAATGAAAGCCAATGGTAATTGGGGTACAAAAATAGAGTATATCATAGAGAATTGTTTAAAATAGACAATTGTTTAAAAAATCTAAAAATCTAAATTTATATATTGTACTACTGATTCAACAATAAAAACCTAAAAATTTAGTAATTAAGTTCACAATAACATTAAATAATTAATATTCTAGAAATAATATGCAGGCTAATATATCATAACTATATTAAATGTTGTACATATACTAAATCACATTGTAAATTTTCCCCATAATAGTCCAAAATCTGAAAGCACTAACTTAAATGTTTGTTCATTAAATTTTCCAAGGCATCTTTTGCTGGTAATGAAAAAATTTGTCCAAAACATAGACTAAAATCAAAATTATCATGATTTCTAAGTATCTCTTTAGTTTTTTGAATAACAATATTTGTTCACAAAAATTCCACAAATAAATAGCAAGCATTGCAGATATCACTGAAATATCATTTTAGTAAAATCAGATAACTCAATTTCAAGAATTTGTTATTATTATAAATTATTGATCTAATAGCAAACTAAAATTTACTAATCAAGAACACTTATCTTTTCTGCATAATAATGCTAAAACAACAAATAAGGTTAAAACAAAGTAAATAACCCTAATATGAGAAGTTCTTTGAAACTTAATCCACTGAGGTGAGCAGTGGAGCAATGACTTGGAAGGAATTATATCAGTCATCAAGGAAGAATGAGGCTACACACTGGGAGATGAGATCCTTAATTGAGTGAGCATCGATGGTGGTGGAGGGTTTCTCAAAATTTGTTTATCCATATTTTCTCTGCTAAAACCTAAACAGAAAAACTTTTCAAACACTCTGGAAAAAATGCATATTTTTCTATTAGATGTTGCAGCAGACATTCAAGAAAATATAGATTATGTTGAAAAAGCATTCTATCAATGTCCCATTCATGATTGAATGCTAGGAAGTATGTAAAAAACGCATAACGCTAGAAAATTTTAAAATAACGCTCAGCATTAAATAATGCAGGCTGCACCAGCACTGATATATCAAACTTAGCAACATGTAACCTTAATTTCATCAAACTGTATCATTTTATATCTTACTACATCACAAATATTTTGAATATTAATATTTGTTATAGTCTGTCAGATAGCACAATTTTTTATGTTTTAATGATGTCAAGGGTGGTGAAAGTGGAGGGCTAAGCCCCCTTAATAATCTAATTGCTCAATAATCTGTTTCACCCCTCAAAGTAAGAAAAGTAATATTAATTTTAATATCTACAGAATGGTTGGTAAAGTAATAACTTGAATTCTATTATGACAAATTCCTATATTTTTTATCTTTCTTCTTTTCTATTCTGCTACGGAACTATTTAAAATATATTTATTTCTTAACATATATGAAATTAGAGTACCAAAAGATGTATGGTATTATGTGTTAAAAATTTAGCTCAATTGATTATGGTATCAGTGCCAATGTTTTAGTACAAAAGAGTTCTTATATATTAAATGCATACTCATATATAATGTCTGTTTACAATTTATGAGAACTGTGAATTTCTAATATAAAACCTACAAAATGGAACAAAACCTATTTTCCTGTGATATAATGTATATTGTATTAAACAACACATTCTCTATACTATTATATAGGATATATGGGTACTGACAGATAGTAAAATCTCATTGAAAGAAAAACTATGTGGTGGATATGATCCATTTGACAATAAGTGAAGTTCAATAACACATTGAGTACCTCCAAAGTTTCAACTGCTGCTGACTTGCCTCATTCATGTTTTATAATTTACGGCATCACTCCAATGAACCTTACTACATCCATCCTTTCCAATCAAATTGGTTTAAAAAATTCTGTAGATGAAATGATGTGCAACAAAATAAAGACTATCTGCCATATCTGCATGGTAGCAAAAAATAACTTGTATTTAGCATAAAGACTGATACAACAATCACAGAACACAGCTTTTAAAAGGGGAAAAATGTCAAAGTAAACTTTGATAGTCATGAGAAAATAAATTGCCACAGATGCTTACAATTGATTTATTTCAAACATTTAATTTACCCCACCTATGTATAATAACTAATCATTTTATGTTTGTTTCTACCCCACCTCCTATATTCATGTTGTGTTTGTCTCTACCCCTCCTCCCTATAATTACTTATCATTTGATGCTTAATCTTTCCTGTAATCACTCATCATTTCATGCTTAATCTTTCCTATAATCACTCATCATTTCATGCTTAATCTTCCCTATAACCACTCATCATTTCATGCTTAATCTTGCCTATAATCACTCATCATTTCATGCTTAATTGTTTATGCCTCAGCTCTATGTAGTCATTAATCATTTTGTGTTTGTC
>JAUZND010014797.1:0-27621 GCA_034780555.1 Coelogynopora nodosa | reverse complement strand
TTACTAGGATAATACGTGCTTTAGTATTTACTAAGATAATGTATGCTTTGGTATGTATTAGGATAATATGTGCTTTGGTATTTACTAAGATAATATATGCTTTGGTATTTACTAGGATAATACGTGCTTTAGTATTTACTAAGATAATGTATGCTTTGGTATGTATTAGGATAATATGTGCTTTGATATTTACTAAGATAATGTATGCTTTGGTATTTACTAGGATAATATATGTTTTGATGCTTGTCAGGGGTGTGTTCAGGGGGGTTCAGTGTGTTCAGCCCCCCAAACATGAAATCCTGTACACGCCCCTGATTATTTTACTAAAATATATCGTTTACGTTTTCATCATTGCAGTTAGTGAAAAAGAAGGAAAGTTTAATGATTAAACGTATACAAGTTGAAACAATTTGGAAGGACAAACTTACAGCGTCCCCTTTATCAATTCATTAGTTTATACTAATTCGACTTAATTAATCAAACTCAGCTGGCAGTGCGGCGTATACAAGAAGAGTCTTGTTTTCTAGACCACTTCCACCCGACTTCTCATTTTCTGATATTAGCAATACTAATGATATACTTATGATACTCCTTAAAGTTACAATACCTGCCAATACCACCACTCAGTGATTTGTCAGACGAGGACTTTGTCAGACCATATTAGAAAATAGAAAGTGATGTGAAAGGGGAGGAAGAGGGATGCGAAGACCTGTGAAGTGTTTTCAAATGAGCTTGAAAGTAAGTGTTGGCCTGAAGTAGGCCACAATACGGACAGGATGATGTATTTTGCATATATATATTTGTAATAAACAGTTAGTCAGCAAATTTAAATATCTTACTAACTATATTTTTATTGGGTATGAAAACTAACATAGCAGATGACGAAGAAATTTTACTTATTAGTGTATTTCTTACAAATCTTCACTTATGATATAGAATTCATAAATTGCAAATAGAAAAAAAACATTTCGATATACTTTTAACATTGTCTTTTTCACATATTTAATTAATTTATATATTATATTATCATTCGTGTCTTCATATATTAAAAATTAAAAAAATTATTTATTTTTAAAGTTTCGATAAACTTTAAACTTTAACTTTAAACTTTAAACGTTACGATATCCACAATTAACATAAAACAGTAAATTAATTATGAATTTGTATGAAAAATGAAATAAAGTAAAAATGACGTAAAAATGACGTAAACTTATTTATATAACAGTAACTGTTCACAAAAGCACTTTTAAACTTTACAAGTTATGCGTTCAAAAAATACTAATTTTTCTCAAGTAGTAGAAAATGTTATGACTGATGAGTTTGTGAATATTATATTATATGCATTTTAACGTTACACTGAAACGATAAAAACATGTCCATAAATGAAATTTGTGGTAGTTTAAGTAAACATTTTTTGTTCATTCACTACAACTATTTACCTTAACAATTGAGTAGACATTTCATTTTAGAAAAGTCTCTTTACATTATACCTGTAATAGGACCATAACATGCATTTGTAGAATTGCATTAATAATATTTAAATCATCCATAAAATAAATTTATACGTCTTAAAATTAAAATGTCTTAAATAGAATTCATTGCCGCTTAATTTTGTTTCTTAATAATTTAGGACCAACAATGCTGTGAATTATATCAGTTTCTAGGTTATTAATGAAATTAAACTACTATTACATAATTTCACAATTATTTATATCTTTTTAAAACTAGACGTAGTACCGACCATCTAAAATCTCAAAAAGTATTTGTGTTCCTGCTTCAAGGCAACATGTACTATTTAATATGAAAACCTTATTAGTTAATGTCCCACTTAATGTCACACTTGCATTCCATAAACCAATACAATTATATTGCGTTCTCCTATAAGTAAGAACATTAAAAAATGTAAAGTTTTTCCCCAAAATTAGTAATTTAACTTCTCTAAATAACATAAATTACACTCATTACTAAATACATTAATTTTACACATTTGTAAACATTTGTTTGCTGTTCATGTCAAACATCTTTATATAACATTTTAATTTTTTTGAACCATTTCAGTAGTATTTATACAATAATAGCAAGATCCCTATATTATAACATATTTTAATGTTTATTATAACATTTTGTGGATTGGAATAGTCACTAATATCTGGCGTGTCAGTTATTAATTATTTAACGTTTTAAACAGCAATCGGGTGTATTGCACCTGTGATAATAGATTACTTAAGTACATTTATTAATTTTATATTTATTTATATACTATAAACATACTATGCATCTTATGTTTACCAAAATATGATGGATCGTTTGGACAATTTTGTTTTAAATTGTTGCTTTTTTAAAGTTGAAGTAATTGATTTGGACCAAAACTTTCAACATATTTTATTTAATATTATAATGATGATCATTTCTGCCCTGAATACCAATTACGGTGAATTTCTGATCAAAGTTAAGATTAGTTTCAATTTTCTTTGTTTCGTAATCGGTCCATTCCATCAACTATTCCACACACCTCGGAATAATTTAACCAATCAAAAAAAAAAAATGTTTTTTTACTCAGTTTAGTTATATTATTAAGTCTGCATTATATGATTCGGCCGCCGATAGAAATTTTAAAGATTTTAGTATGACTATTTTTATTAGTTGCAAACTCATTTACAAAAAATGACTAAAACATGACTCCTGAATTCATTGATTTCTAAAAGAAAATGGAGTCGATATTCTTTTACCAAATCCTGTAATACATAGCTTATAACCAAGTCCGGAGTGATACATATACAGTTATTTAACTGTTTTTGAATAATTTAATAACTAGACTACTGAAAGTGGCGTTCACTGTGCGGTATCTCTTGTAGTTCGTAATGGTTTGTTGGTATTATGAAAAAAATTAAATTATTGTCTAGGAACAACTTACACCATATCCTAGAACAAGGTTTCATGAAGTTACGACGTGAAAGAAAAGAAAATTTAATAAAAGCGAACATAATATTTTGGCTATATCAAAACCGTGATGCTTACTCTCCGTTTTTTTAACGCAATACAGATATTGGTTAGGAATTATGATCCACTTTAACATTGTGGGATATTTGTGGTTGTTGGTATAAATCATAGAGTAGATTCTGATTGTTGAGATTGAGGGAGCTATATGAATTGAGCTATATAGACCAAACCATAGCTTAAAACTATAACTATGTGAGTGATATTTTTTTTTAATTAACTGTTGTATAGTACATTTGCAACATGTGCAATATTGACAATTTAATAAAAACTTTTAATAATAACCCTAAAAAAGGCAAAATTGAATATTGTCCAATTAAATGATCCTTTTGGTTAATATTTAGTTAAGGAAAGAACTTACAATATAATAAATTGTAAATACTTCTTATTTAAAATTTCAAAAATTGGTTTATGAATAAATTTCATTTGTATAAAGCAAATTTATAGAATAGATTATTGGCGATTGATAATGTTCCATAATATTTTATAATAGAAATTTATTCTATTATTATTTAAGCATAATTATTACATGTATTGTAAAATAATACTAAACTTATCAATTCCGCTTTACAACCAACATTCTTCAAAATAGATAGATGTAATTAATTTTAAGGAAATACATTTATAATGTTGTTAATATCTAAACTTATACTATTTCTGGTATTATCTTTTATCGATGATAAATGTTGTACGTATTTAAAAAGATCCATAATTATGTTCGTGAAGAAAAAATAAAACTGAAGAATGTGAAGTTTATATTTCAATTGTATATTTCAGTTTTATATAACGCAAATCAAAAGTAAATAATGTTACATTATGAAAATTTAAATCCGCGCGCTAAATTCGTATTGATTTTTATAATATATTTACAGAATAGAGATAATAATATTAATATTTATATATTGGTTTTTGAATGTATATTTTTGAAATAATATTATTGTATAATTTTATCGAAAATTAATTATGATTATTATAATAAATAGATTGCATGATTTCACCTTTTAAAAATTAAATTATGTAATTATCTGCATATCCCTGGCAGAACACACCATAGTTTACAGCTAATAAATAATTTTTTACTATTATATTATTCAGTCATCAAATATTATTCGGAGTTTTGACTTGTTTCAATATATATAATATCTATCAAAGGTGACGAGCATTAGTTATTAAATTGCGAAACAAATGCCGGGAATCAACACAATGCACCATAATGTTATGTAATAATTTGAACATTGCGTGTTTAAATCAATTACCAAGGATCGACTAACCTACATTGTTAAACACAGAAAAGGGGAGCAGAAAACAATCGAAAGAGAAAAAACGAAACAGTGAGACACGATTAATTATTGAAAAAAAGAGAAATTTGAAAAGTCAAGCAACGAATAGAGAGGAAACTGGAGTAATAACAAGCTCTAATAAATATAAGCAAATTTGATTCAGAAGGAAAATTATACATTTTAGAGGATATGGGATGCAGTATAAATGTGACACTTACGGTGGTGTGCTTGTCATTATGTCCAATACTTTGTTTTGTTGCACATCTGAGGCGTACAATATGTAACCAATATGATATGACAAGAGGAAGTATATATATTCAGGTATTTGGTGCCAGTGGATATAGTAATGGGGTACATATTGTATACATTAAATAATAAAGTTATCGACGAATTAAGTAGTTTGAGAAAAGTAAAAAAGTTTTTAAATTATAATTGTGCACATTAATGCAGTGAAGTAAGGATAATGGTTCATTTAAAAAGTGTTCGATAAATTTATTATAAATATAAAAGATTGGTTAAATATATTTTTTTAGCAACACTATATGCCTGTTGATCAATAATAGCTAACATCAAATATGTGAGAAAAAAATTAGTTGCCTTCAGAAAATTAAATTGGTCGCAATTTAGTTTGAAATTTTAATCCACATTATAAAATTTGGTATCAATTGAAATTTTACGAAGTTCTCAAAGTAGTAATACAAAAGGAAACAATAGAAAGCATTTAAAAATTAGAAAAAAACAATTACCAATGTAAAATTAAACTATCACAATAAGCAGGTAACAATTCCCACGGTACATCCTATGATGTTCTATCACAATAAGCAGGTAACAATTCCCACGGTACATCCTATGATGTTCTATCACAATAAGCAGGTAACAATAGTCCATATATCTATTGTAAATATAATAGACACTGATGGCCCATATATGTATCTATTGCAAATCTAATAGACACTGATGGGTCATATATATATTGTAAACCTAATAGACACTGATGGCCCATATATCTATTGTAAATCTAATAGACACTGATGGCCCATATATGTATCTATCGTAAACCTAATAGACACTGATGGCCCATATCTCTATTGTAAATCTAATAGACACTGATGGCCCATAGTATACATCTATTGTAAATCTAATAGACACTGATGGCCCATATGTAGCTCATATATAGCCCATATATCCAAATATGTATATCTACAATGTTAACCTTGCGCTCACTTATCCCAATTCATTCATAACTTAGTATTTTGAAAGTAATGTATATATATTTTAAAGCGTTGTTTTTGAAAATAAACTGACGTCTAATAATATGGATTTCAAGTAAAAGAACATAATTATCAGAGGCTAAATATATATATTATGGTAACGTAAGATCCCAATCTATGGTAAAGTATTTTAAGAACATTAATCGTTCAACAAACATCACCTTGACCATATTTTGTCAAACATTATATCTATCCAAAATGAGCATGTTTAGAAGCGTGACAGAAGCTTGACAAACAATATTCCTAGATTATATAGATATCATTTTGTTTGAAATTATTTAGAAATTATTATGCTTTAAGAGTAGTATGCGTTTTTGATGGTCTTTCTGTTAAAAATGTATTGCACTACAGTGTAATTTTGTATAATATGTTTTGTTTATGAAAATATGTAAAAGAAAAAAATGTGTTGTTCGGTTGCACATTTTACCAATTGTTACTGGTAAATTACTGTTACTTTATACATGAAGGGATAATATTTTATCTGATTTTTAAAATGATAACGATCGGAAAATGTATGCATTTTGTGTAGATGATAAAAATGATTAAATGCATGTATTTAACTAAATTGTGCAAATATTTTTTTGACTCATACCAACTTTTAAAAATATGTTTTTTAATATATATTTTTTATAACCTAGCTAGGAAGCCTTCGCGTGCGGTTATCTGCATCAAAAACACACAATAGAAAACGACGTTGACCAAGAGAAAAAAAGGAAAAGCACATCTTTTAAACAAATTGCGCTTAAATTGTTTACAGTTTTCAGTACATCCTGACAACGACTGATTCCCCTGATTGCTCAAGTCCATCATGCTCGTTTGCGGGTAAATTAGGCCTCGAAAAGAGCTGAAATCTGGGGAGTATTGTCCAGCAACACCCACGGGGCGATCACTCAAATGACCACTACTTTCCGGTAGAGCACCTACTTTTCTCCCCCTCCCAAATCTCTCTCTAAGGATCACTCTCTCTCTGTCTCTCTGTCTCTTTCTCTCTCTTTTCAATAGAGTGAATCCCAGAGGGCAGCGGTCGAGTGGATGACCACAAGCAAGCAATAAACACAATCTTGTCGTGTGTGTTGTGAAGTCATTTTTTATTTATTTATTACTGGCTTTCGTCTCTTCCTCTTTTTGTTTGCCTTCAACATTTTCGACAACAAATCTTCTTTATTAGTTCAATAGAAGGGGAATAGCAACTTCCTTGATTATGAAAGAATGGCGATTCTGGTAAAGATTGACTCAAGATGTTGCTGAAGGACAACAAGATAAGTGTGACCCCCTTGGCGCAGAATTATTCCTGTTTTTTTTATTACAATTATTTGTTTAAATATTTTTTGTAGAACTATTCGATTTATGGTTTACATTTTATTCAGTTTAAATCAACTTTTAAATTAACATACATCGTAGATACTTTATACGTAGATGTTGCCATTTTGTAAAATTTTTATAATATGTATATTATCTTTAAGGTAATAATTCTAGAAACTTTAAATTTATTACATATATTTAAAAAAATATCATATTTGGATTAATATATTTTACAGTCATTTAAACAATACTTAATTTAATGCACACGCACATTAAATATATGGTGTCATATTAAATCAGTCATGTAAAATATTCTGCTATTAAGTGAATACTTAAATATCCATAATGTGATAATATTATTAAATAATTACAATAATATAAGAACCTTTAATGATGCAATTGGTTCCCTAGCCACCAAAACTGATATATTTTATGCGATGTCAAGTTAGATGTAATATTATGCTATATAACCAATTGGTAAAATTTAACAAAGATTAGTATAAGTATTTATTAAATTATTTAAAAAAAATTTAATCAAATATATAATCCGTATTGCCTATGACTAGTAATCAAATTACAATTTTAATTAATTAGTGTAATTTATTAATGAAATTCAATTAATTAAATTGTCTAGTACACTTTTAAACGTCTTAAAAGTTCTTAGTTGTAATCTTAAATTATAGTATTGCAAATATTAAAGTAGATGTTGTATATAGCGGCTGAGGAATTTGTTAGTGAAGGGAATTTTTGAAATAACGTATTAAATAGTTTATAATCTGAGTAGTCAGCTATTATTACTCAATCAGTATAAACATTAATTAAGAAATGTACTTATCGGAGTATATTTGGAACATTAATATTTATTATTTAATCAAATAAATAATGTGTATTAATTAAATTTTACGGTCATCAAAGTCATGAAATTGCATAGCGCATGAACAAATTTTTCATTTAACAATTGATTGATGTAAATTAATCAAACACATTTATTTTATATTGCTGTAATAATGGTTATTTTTAGAAATCTTATTAAAATATAATTAATTTTAAAAATTGTTCTTAACTATTCAATTTTAATTAATATTATTTTATCAAACTTAAAAATGTTCGTTTTAGTTATTTCTGTTGATTATTGTACAGTGAATTCTCATTTTATTTAGTATACTTTCAAATTTCAAAATAATTAACGAGTGTAAATGAACGTAAATAAAGTCACTAAACATTTATTGTGCATGAGATGGTGCTAAAATGAAGTGTTGCGAAAAATTTTAATTATTTTAAATATTATTATTATTATACACATTTAATTTGCTGTCCTAAGAAAACCTTTTTCATACAATAATATATATTAATTTACAGCGCTAAGATAATTAATCAGCAGATTATTCTATTGGGAGCTCTAATTTTATATATTATTTAATATAACAAAAAAAACATCACATGTGTGAGATTATATTTATTAATAAATATTTTAACTCATGTTTAATAAATACACAAAATTATTTTTATGTTTTTGCTGCACAAGGGTGGAACTTTATTTTGTGTTTCATAATTTACCCTTTTCCACTAAAAAGCTTTTGAAAATGTTTAATTAAGCTAAATATGTCTATTCAGATAAATAATTTCAAAAGTTTTCAGTTATAGTTATTTAGCCTATATATTTTAAATTAATTTACTGATGAAAATCCCGTAAATTTAACACTTTTAATCAATAATCGATCAATCTTAATTGACGTCCAAAGAACAAAAAAAGCTAAACTTTATGTAAATAAAAAGAGATATTTTATTAAATTTTGTATACAATCTATGTAATGGTACATTGAATTCGTTACTGTTTGTCTTGTATTGGTAGCTATAAGTTTAGCCACATATAGTATTAGCACATATTAGTTTAGCACACATATTAGTATATACAACTGTAAAACAGAAATATAATTAATTTAGGAAATCATTTAGTAATCTATGTACAGAATGATATTTTCCAACTAGATAAAGGCAAACGTTATATAGAAGCAAGAAATTTATTGTATTATTTTTATGTACTAATAATACTGAATATTGTAATCAAGTGAAATGTTTAAATAAAAAAGGATTCATCATTTTCATTAATAAAATTTATAATTTTGGATCACTAAAATAAATTAACGTATTTATTGTTCTAATATATATTATATATATTGAAGCTGTTAAAACATATTTAACAAAAAAATTAAAAGTGAAATGAGAAGGAATATATTATCATTATAATAATTTCGGCATCACGTGTTCTGACAGTATTTTGTTGACCCTAATAAATATAATATATAATAATTTAGAATTCCGTTTCGTTCACTTTTAATAACTATAATTACAGGCTACCTCTGTAAGTCTTTGATTATTGTGTCAATATTTGTAAACACCGTACCAAAGGAAGTTAAAAATGAAGATACACATTATAATAAATACATAATTTCGTATATTTCTTAGTATTGGTATAGAGCAATTCTGAATTAATCGATACTTCCGGTCATGACAGCAGATGTTTGGTTTTAAGCTTGTCATTTAATTAAACAGAAAGATTCCCAGGCGACATTGATTAGTTTATTGACAGTTCATGTCGAAAGATTTGTTTGTATGTAGAAAATATCACCCTGTCGATGTGCCTAAAAATGGTCCTTAATTGATTTTGGTCCATTTTTATTCATAGAGATTACACCGTATACTGTGCGCCTTACTTTAGAGACATATTTTTAAGTCTATTGCAACCATATATTTTTATATAAATAAAATACGCAGCCAGCCTATATACATTATATGTAATATTTTTATTAATTCTTGAAAATTGTAACATGTTTCTCTTAAATATAATATATGCATTCTTATAAATAGACATTTTAAAAATATATATTAAGGCTAACTGCTGTCAAACACTGAACTTTCAAACAATACTTAAAACTTTTTTTTTGATGTTTGTGATTTAAAAAAATTCAAATGAAAATTATTTTTTATTAGAAAACAGTTCAATTTTAATACTTGCACAATATATTATTTGAAGCGAAATATATATTTTTTAAATTACTTATAAATGGTTTTAAAACATAGCAAGTTGTGGTTACAGTTCGTTTCACAGAAGAGAATGCATTTTCCCTTATTTTCCGAAATAACACAATTTAATTTCTTTATGAAAACTAATTTTATTATGACAAAAGACTATTTCAAAACTAATGTCATAAAAATTTGTTGGCTTCAAACAGGAAAAATAATTTTTTTGATATTATAAAAAATATTTCGGTTTTACATTTGCTATACTATAATACATAATATAGGGTAATAAACTATTAATAGGAATGTATTTATTTTTATTTGATCTATAATTAAACTGATATTATTATTCAAACACATTCCAAATTGAGTATTAAAATTATGGCATCACGTAGGCTAAACAATTGATTAATATTACATCAATATTTGCTGATTTAAATAATTGTACTTTAAATAATCATCGAAAACAAAAGTTGAAAAAACACAATTTAATTATTAAATACTTTATATAAACACACTATAAATGAGTATAGGTTTTCCCGTCTTAACCAGTTGTACTCTGGAAATTATTTGTTATATTGAAATTATTTTTCATTTTCTCTTTATATGCCATGACTTGTAGAAACTTAACAGAAGGATCTTTATTTTTTCTTGTTGTAGGCAAGAAGCTCTTTAATTAATTTTATTTGCAAATTGTTCCCGTTTTTGCTCGATAAATATCGACCATTTATGCAGGTTTTCAAACAATATGTCAAAATCTATATGGTGCAGGCTCATATGTATGAAAAAATTAAAATAATCAAAAAAGGAAACGAGAAAGGTTGAAAGTGCATAACATGAATAGATATTAATAAATTCACTCCAGCAGTATGTGTATAGATATACGGTATATTCCAGTTATATAAACTTTTCTTTGATTTTAGGGATATGAGTGATATAGAAGGGGAATTGTTTGATCAATAATATATTTAATATGCAAATTTAACCGGACTCACCTTATTTAAAGGGATTCCTGTGACCGCGGGTACCGAAGGATACGTTGAATAAGAGGAGACAGTTGGTGCCGCTAGGGTTGGTGTCGTAGCACCGGACGCTGAACCGGGATTGTAGACATTGGGAAGGGTCGGAACCATCACGACTTCGCACCACATATTGACGGAAATATAATGTTAAGAGATTAGCCTTAAAAGAAAACAGTTCTTGTCACGGCACACGATAGTAAGTAGGACCTCACAGCTGATTGGAAAAAAGTAGAACAGATTTTTTTTAAATATTTCTTAAGAGAAAAAAAAAGAAGATAACTGTTATTCAAATGGTTTAAAGATTCAGCGCTCTGGATTCAAGGAAGTGTGGAAGAGTGCTACCCGCTTTGGAAGCCTGTCAGCCAAAAAATTAAAATGAAGTTGTCTTTGATTTCGCCGGAGGAAGGGAGCAAAGCGAGGAGAACGGAGGAGGATCGGCTGAGAACACCCGTCTAGGTAGAGGAATTAACGAGTAAGCAGCGACAGAGGAGGAAAGGTTGTATACACATAAGAAGAGCACAAGGCCGTCGAGAATTCGATAACCAATGAGGGAATCTCCCGTGTCTGTGACAGTTAGGAGACAGCAAAACTATTGACTATACCAGTGCTTGAAGAGACGAGAAAACGAAACAGAGGGGTGGAGGAAATGGGAGAACAACACGCGACAAAAAATAACTGCTGCTACTTACTAGCGCTGAGTTGATTCTACCGGGTCCTTACAGAGAAAGAGAGAGATAGAGAGGGAGAGAGAGCCAGGAACGACCGACGACCAGCGACCGTTTGTATGCACAAATGTACAGTGACAAGGAACTGTCAACAAGTGTTGGGATTTTCTGTGGAAGAGTCGACTCGTGCTCCAGATCGTTCTGTTCCCCGACGGGCTGGGAGCAAATAACAGGCTGCCTGCTTAACGGTTAATAGCTCTCCAGAGTGGCTGCCGTGTGTGGAGCCTAGCTTTGGGCGACTACAACAAAACTGGCATTGTCTAATATTTCTGACTGCATTGCAGCCGTGAACGAATCTCTTTGTTGAAGTGCGCGCGTTAAAGAAGCAGGCATTCTTGCTTGCCTGTGGAATTATGTTTAGGTGTTAGTGCGGGTAATGGTTGTACGATTCAATATTGTTAGGGGTTGTCTTTTTGCCCCACCCTCACCGTTTTTCTCCCTTCCCTTTTTAACCGATGAGTTTGCTCACTTTTATGGTGTGTTGATTGGAGTCTTCACTAACTTACTTTTGTTTATTTTGGGAAATGGCCTGAGCATCAACACTTTGTAAAATTGGAAGCGAACTTAATATGCCTTAGGAAAATATAATTAATTTTAAATGAATTGTTATGCAGAACCTATACTAAATAGTTAGTTGGTGTTTGAAAATCACAAAAGAACTTATTTGCAAATAATGAATAAAATGAATATAAGTTAAAAGGTTAGAATATAAAAAACATGCATTTGTCATTTCTTTTATATTTTAAAACACCCTATTTACTATTTTATCACTAATGAGAATAGGTAATATTTTAGCTCAAAGTTTGCCATGATGTAGGCTATCCGGCGGCTGCTTGCGAAAGCAATTGATTTTGAAATATATAATTTTGTTTTTGGGATTATTATTGTAGACAGAGAAAGTTTTTTAATTTGTTTTATAAATTGATTAAATCAAATAGTTGGAATGGCATTTCGTAAAATTTTTGACCATTTTTCATAATGTACAATATTTGAATAAAAAAATTAATAATATGAAAATATATGCGTCACGTCGTTAACTATAATAGTTTGCCTTGGAGATATCTATTTTTTTAGGTATTGTATATATGTGTTGACCGATTGTAGGTGTTGTAGGTGTTGAACGGTTGTATATGCGTGCATATTAGTAACAAATGATTATCGAGTCATAGTAGAAAAAAAGTCACAATAAATGAAACCTTTCAAGTATACAACTGAAGCATACTACTGAAGCATACAACTGAAGCATATTCATCGGCAGGGAGATCTGGACAGCGCTGTTTCGTCCTTATTAGGACTGATCAGCAGACCATACCACACAGCAACGGAACGAATATGCCTGAATTCACCAGTTATACTTTACGAGGCGAGCTATAGGTACGATTTTGTATTTTTTTCTTCATATATAAGTGTCATATAGTAATAATAAAGTCCGAAAAAAATATTTTATCAATAGTCTATTAAGTTCAGTTAAAGAGGGCCAACTATCCTATACGATGCTAACTATCGGTCTCACTATAACTATTGCCAACTACATAATGTTATATATATATATATATATAACGACATTTAAATAATTACGATATATTTATTTTTGATTGTTATGCAGAACATGTTTCCGCTTTTAAACAATATAACAACCATCTGCTCACTTAATAATAAAACTTTGTTCATTATGAAAGCACAAGCTGATAGCTTATGAAAGCACAAGCACAAGCTATTTGCTATTTACTGAATAACGATTTAATTCAAAATGTATTCTTGTAAAACTAAATTTCTCATTACTTTCTGATAAAGTATTTTAAATATATGTCATAATTTCTATTCATTTATTTTACGATATGTATATTAATATGCAAATCAGAATTATTACATATCATTTTTTGCCTTAATTTTCCTTGACCTCTGCAAGTAGTCTTGGCATTATACTTATGTATAATAACGTGCATCGCCAGGAAATTCATAAAGTAAGAATGTGTAACATTTTTTTTAACAAACCGCTTTGTGAATTTACAAACATAAATTAACAGTGCACCTTTCGTATTTCGTTATTATCTTCTTCAGGAGTAAAATACAACCCAGAATACTCAAATTTCTCAACCAGGGCTTGCTTGGTAATGAATGAATTTTCAATTTCAAGTTATAATTGGAACTCCCGTAAAACGATCCTTTTTTTGGCACTAACTTGATTATAAGGTTAAAATGAGGAATAATTAATCACGTTAATATGAAGTAAAGAATAGAATGATGATAGAATGATGAATGAAGATAGATAGATAGAACGATGATAAGTATATTATGTACATCAATAAACCATTAAAAAATAATAATTAAACCGGATATACGTCATCTATTAGCTGCGTTTTTCTCACTGGTATATATGTATTATGTATATGTAAATTGTACTAAAAATACAACAGAAAGTTTTCACCGTTATCACTGAATACAATTCGGGAACTAAAACGTTCAAAATCAGTCACGCGACGAAAAATGATACAAAACTACTTGTAGCACAAACTTTAACATCAATGCATAATATGGTATGTATATATATATATATATATTGTGTATTATCACACGTTTTATTATGAACATAGACTTCTAGGTAATTTTTTTTAAATCTTGTTTTATAAACTTTTATATATGAAAACTGAAAACAACTAACAATCCACTAATTAAGATTCAACACGACTATAAAATAAAATTTATTTTCAACTATTTTATTTATTCCAATATCTACTAATAAATAAACTTGCTGAATTTGATAGTGTTAGTTTAATAAACCAATTGTTGGTGCGTGATTTATTATAATGAATCCATTTTTGCTGTCCTTTTTAATATATAGAATCATCCACCAAAAAATGGCCATTATACAGTATATAAATCTTGGGATTGTTAGTTTGGATCTGTTGACAATATACTTTCCAAATGTAAACTGCATATAAACTGTAAATTTCCACTGCTGCTTACATTGTTAGGTATTAAACTATGCATGGTGCTAAACCAGTAAATGGTCGCTGATGGTTTGACTTTCCCTTTTATGTCTCATGTCCTGTTTTATTAAGTAATAATACAAGCTATTTTTGGTTGTTTTTCCTATAAATCATATTGTTTGATATTATAATAAAACTTCGTATCTTATATTTAGCAGTCGCTTTGATTTATTCAGATTTTTTTTAAATTTTGATTTATTTTATGGTTGTTTTGAGGACTGGAATAGACTGCATGATCATTAACTATTAATCTAATTTATTAGTTGGATTCCAGTAACTTTCTCATACTGATATTCTGACATTTGTACCAAATTATTAAAATCGGAAATTACTTTTAAATATGCTAAAACATAAATTATCAGTAAGTGTGAAATTTGCTGTTCAATATATTATATATATATATATGTAAATATTAATCAAATAATTATAATAAAACCAATATTAAAGAAATAATTGTTATTATTTAACGATAATCTCTTAATCCTTTCTCAAAATAGATTATCTTTAAGTTATTGATTTTAATAAGCCCCTGAAAAAAGAGTTCACTTAAAATTTGTTAAGTATCCAATTTGGGCACAGAGTTTTAAAAATCTCTAAACACAGTTTTTAATTATACATTTAAAATGTGAACTAAAATTATTAATGATAATATAACATATATTACTTCCAATTAAATATTTCGTGTGAAAACAATAATTAAATTTAAAATTGATTAAATATACCGTTACTAAGAACACAATGGCAAGACTAAATATAGGCAATTGTAAGCAATAAATATTCAAAACAAAACCCCAGCGTAAATAAAATATCTAGTTAATCCCGAATGCGGTATTTTTAAATATTCGTTATGTTTATTGGATTCATAGAATTAATTTCAATAGCTTGAAAACACAAAAATGTAAGGAAATATTTAAAAAAAATTCACAATAAAAACCGTTAGATGGTAATCAGCTGCTGTCATTCTGTTTAAAAAAATAAATTATTAGGTTACATTTATATCTGATTGTTGGTATATGTGATATTATAAGCGTATATTTGATTTTATATATTTATTGTTGCTGTAAATCTATTGATTACTTATTTATTACAACAATAAACCAAATACGTAAAATATTAAGATAAATATATTGTATATGATTGTAGTATACTATTATCCATACATAGGTACATTAGCATAAAAGTAAATAATGAAGTTTTTTTGCAATGGCATGGCAGCCATGTTTATCTGTCAAGCGTATTTTTTAAACATGTTCGTTATTACGCACTATAATGACTGTCATTTTCATTTAAGTAGTATAATTAGTTGGCTAATCATATATTCATAAAAAATTACATTTCAAAATCAAATCAAATACAATACAATTAAATGTTAAAAACAAAAGAGTATTTATATTAGAAAACAACACAAGTGCAATACATGGAAGGTACACATACACAGGGTAGAATATAGATCGCGCTACGATGCTCCCGGTTAAAGATATTAATGGGTGAGCATGGCCGTCATCTATTGGTAAATATAAGGAAACCCTAGAATGCAAGGAGATCGATAGGCTCATAGGGTATTTATGTAATCTAGATAGATCTAATAAATCTATTACGAACGAAAAAATAATCATATTGCTATATATATATTGCAATATATACCTATTTTTAATTTATGTTCCAAAATAACATGATATAACACAAAAAAATATAACAGATAAAACTATATATTTCAAAGGTACACATTGCACAAATATCCATTTTTTAATATAAACCTAATTTTTTTGCAATTTATCAGCAAGAATAACAATATCTGTTGTAATGCTTAAAATATATGTGTTACAGATGTACACAATATTAGTTATTACTCTGTAGAAGTCAATAAAATCATATAAATCTGTATTGGAAAAGTTGTGGATATTACTATTTGACGAAGTTTTTTTTTTATTAAATTTTATTTTTATTAACAGTAGTATGGGAAGGTGAACCACTGGACCATGATTCATCACCCCCACTACCCCTCCCGCCCTAATGTGTAATTTTTGTTATTTATATGACTTCCTGTACCAATTTTGATTTCAACAAGTTCAATATAGTTTCCGATTAAATCAATAACGTTGAGTTCGAATACATTTACTATTTAAAAGGTAATCGGAGTTAAGGATTTAATGCTGCCAACTTTTGCCATCAACGCCCGTATTCGGGCGCTCTCTACTTCACTTATCAATACACTTAACCTGATAGCGAATATACTTTAAGAGCAGTTATTAATGTCAAATTCCGTTTTAAACATGGTCCTGGGTTGCAAAAGTAGGCCCAAATACGTGTTTTGGCTTATAACTTTTTATTACTTCGATTAAAAAAAATCGTAACTAAGGATTTAGTATAGTAGTTAATTATTTCATATTCCATTTTAGATATGGTTCAGGGACGAATAAGTGGCTTAAATACATGTTTTTGCTAATATTTTTATTGATAATTTTCTACGGTATAAGCAGATGAATATAAAAATAGAATAGACATAAAGAAAACAAATGTAGCAAGATATTAAAAAAAAATCTGTTTGTAATTTAACCTATAGTAATGCACATATGTAATCGCGCGCTTTCATTTACAATAATAATTTTCTACCTTATTTCACCATTCAATTAACTAAATAGAAAGAGAGTAACATATATTGTAATTAAACCAACTGGCGAATTATCTAAATAATTTGAAAAGCACTCAATGATTAAATTTCATGATGATTAACTTATGTGAAAATTCAGAAATAATTAAGCAATATAGCATGAAACGGACACTGCCAGAGACCATCTAAAATGATGTGTCGTTATTCCATTTTCAAATAAAATACGTTTAACAATTTTTTTATTTTTTATAAAATGACATTTTGAAATGGATAAACCATACATAAACACAAAATAATCCAGAAATATACAATAAATACAACCAACTAGACAGTTGATTAACATAACATATGTCTGTTGAAGTAAAAATCATGAAAAATAACTGTCCTGTGTGCAACAAGGCTGTTGTTAGAATTCCTGCACACTTACTACGTGTACATAAGTGCTGTTTAACGCAAAAGAGCTTATTTCGATCAAAGATTTATTGATACTGTCGACTCTTCTACTATATTTAATGCGAAAGAGCTTTTACGGCTACGAAAATATTTCTCTAGAAATCGACTACCTACTAAACTGGAAAAAACAATTGTAAATAATTTTGCACAGATACCGACGAAACGAAATTCCAAAATATTCTATATTACACAGATATTAATCAACACAGGATGTCGAACAAGAAAACAAACTAAAATCCTTTAGTGACAGATAAGGAAGCAATACAGTCAGAAAAGTAAACATCAATAATATTGATGGAGAACACGATGTAGGACGATGCTATGTAAGGTAAGAATCGACACTTCTGACTACAATTCTGGCAAAAATCCAGAAAAACCTACAGGAGAAATTGATACTGAAAGATTTTAAACACAAAGTACAAGAAAAAATGATGAAATATAATAATATAGTCCATAGTACGGTACCATGGACTCATCAACACTCAGTTTTTCATGGAATATACCAAACTGTTGTAAGATTCTGTTAGTTATGTCATACAACTTTTGTACTTTTGCTAGTTTGTTTCTTTGTTCTAATCTTTGATTATCAGCAAGATGAATATTTGCATTTATTTGTTGGAACTCATTCCGTGACATAGTTTCAGAAACAATAGGGACTTTTAAGTCAGGCTAAGTTGACCAGTAATCTCTCTCTGATGGCAAGAAACGATATCCAGAGAGTAAATGTATTCCAATAAACTTTTTGATATCCTCTTCATCAAGTGTGAATTCAATGTTGTTTTTGTCTTGGTGTGCATATAGCAAAGTCTGTTGTTGAATCATATTCATTATTTCGTCGTCAATGATGTGTGACCAGATGGCATAGGGTTCGTCGGATTCTACAACTGGTGGTTGGAGTGGTTGAGAAGGTTCGAAAACGACAGGCTGCTTGTGTTTTCTTCATCGTAATTCCGTCTCATCATCATTGTCCGCGCCTGCTTCCTCTTCATTTACGTCATCATAATATTGGAGTTCCACTTCCCCCGCAACTTCAAATGCTTCATCATCAGCTATGTACTCTTCATCACTGGGAACATCATCATACCCACTCTAGGGTGGTAAGATTACAATTGTATCTGGATTGTCAATTGTATTAGCATCTTCTATGGCTTGAGAAAGAGTTATTCGCCTAATGCTTTTACGTACTCGATCAATCGCCTCTGATTTACATGATCTGGTAGCACGCGCAGCCATCTGCAAAGTAAGTAAATATATTGAACTGTACAACTATGTAGACCAGAAATAAAGAAGTGTGCCACATTCCTGGGTATACATATTGTAACGACCAAATTTGTTGTCTCAGAATATATACTTAAATAGTAGTAGAAGGTAGGTATCAAAATGATGCCCATAACACTAAGTGTCTTTATGGTGCAGAGGTAGCGTGTTGGATTGACGATCTAAAGGTAGTGAGTTTGAACCCCACTAACTTCATTTTTCAATATATTTTAAATGTTATTTTTATTATTAACAATCAATTCATAATATATTTTTTATTATATTTCTGCCAGCATAGTATTGATTGTTATTGATAGATATTTTATACATTTATTTTCTATTTTTAAACCATGGAGATCCCACATATCCCATACGGGAATTTTTTTAAAAAAAGAATAAATACACTATTCTATCAAAATAATTCCTAACTTTTAGCTATGTGTGATTAAAATATGGACAACTAACATCATAAATAAGAATTTATTGTCAACTTACCTCTTCGACTATTGTACCAGAATTGAGATTGAAAAAAGATCCCAAAATCGTGCAAAATAGGCTAATTTCAAAAATGCCGCGAATTTTATTTTCAATTACTATTTAAATAAATTGTTAATTAAAATAAAATTTTAGATGATGATTAAGATATAACTAAAATTAAATTACAATTCCAAAAAAAAAATCTCCACAGCCTTTTTAAGGGCATGTTCCCATATAGGAACAGTAGGTTGTAAAAGGTTGTTAATATAGTTAGACTCAAAAAACATTGATTTTTAATAATTATCTAAAATTGTCAATAATATATTGATTAATACAATGATACAAATATTAGTAACTAATTTTTAAGTGTTAATGTTTATTTCATAAGCAAATCTTCGCGGTTTCAACAAAATTGTCTTTAGAGTTTTAAAATAAGTTCTATATGTTTTGTTTAACAGTGTTCAAATTTAAAATATTATCGAAGTTATTCTTAGATAAATTGTGTTAAATAATATTTTTCAGTCTACTGATAGATATGTATAAATCCTATTATATTGTATATTAGTTACCGATATTATTAATATAAAAATGACAGTTGATATATCTGTGTACGTACATATGACGTTTATTTTTTATACATAAAAATATTTTTAATATAAATATTGAAGGTTATTTTTTTTACAGTTATATACATACAAAGAAGTTAATAAATGAATTATTTGTAATCTTATAAAATTGTTTAAATTAAAAACATAATACTTTGACATTGTTTAACATTATCATAGACTGCTTAATTTAAGTTTAATGAAGAAACAATTGGTACCACTGAATTCCTCTTAAAAAATATCAACGTTTGCATAAATTTCCTCATTTTTCATAATTATAAATAACCAAATTTTAATGTGTAGTATTTTCACGCAAATCACATACCATTTACTTGTCCATACTCGGAAAAAAATCAATAGCTCAGCAATAAACAAACTGGCTCCAAGATATTTTTACTGTGCTCTATCTCCCTACTCCATATCAGTACATGACATACGTACTATAGGCTAAATTATAAAGTGATTTTTTTAAATATCTAGTTACGTTGATTTTTTTATATCCGTTTGATTTGTCATATTCATTTACTTATACCGCAGTGAATTTTTTTCCAATCGGAGAATTATCAATTAAGATTTAGGGGAAAATATGTATTTAGGCCCACTTTTGCGGCTATGGACCATGTTTAAATGGAATTTGACATTATTAACTACTATAATAGATACGCCGAAACTTAGTCACAATAAATGAAACATTTTAAACATACTACTGAAGCGTATTTTTTAAAATAATATTCTAAGAACGACATTGTAATTCTTTCTTCTTACTAACATATTTACTTAATAAAAAATGATATATATCGAAACATTAAACATTTATAAGAAAAACACGTATTTTGGCCTACTTTTGCCGCGCTGGGCCCTGTTTAAAATGGAAGTTGACATTATTAACTGCTCTTATAGTAGATCCGCTATCAGGTTAAGTGTATTGACAAGTTTAGTAGAGAACGCCCGAATACGGGCGTTGACGAACTCAACGTTATTGATTAACCCGGAAACTACCTTGATCTTGTTGAAATCGAAATCGGTACAGGAAGTCATAGAAATCGAAAAAAACTAAATTTAGAGGAGGGTAGGGGGGTGATGAGTCATAGTCAAGCAGTCCTCCTTCCCATACTACTATTAATATGGAAAATTTGTATTATAAACAAATTTATATTTTATTATATATTTTTTAAATAATTACGTCGAAACTTAGAAATGTTATATAAAAATGTGCTATCATACATAAATTAAATATATTTTAATGAATTCATATCATAATATAGAATTATATTTATCATAGTAATTTACTATAATAAATGTTTCAATATATTAATATTTTCAAATCAAATGTTAAATATATATTTGAATTAATTTAATAATATATATATATACAATAAGTAATAAATATTATTTAATAATAATATTATTAATAATATAAAATTAGCTTTTTATAATTGTATTTTATTGTAAATGTTATGTCACTCTTGATAAAATAAAATATATTCCTGAAACGTCGACCAATTTTATAACTTGTTTTCTCTTTTTAATTATTCGCATCCACAAGTTTATTTCGTTCAACCTATTATTATAATATGCAAACATAAATATATTAAAAAATAATATAATTTATAGATTATGTAGACAAATTAATGTACGAATGTTTAATATTTGAATCAGTATTGCCTGACGTGCGCATTTTTTACGGATGTCAGAAATGTGCGGATTTTGCCTGTTTTAAAAAATTGTGTGTCATGTAAATGTTATAAAACTGCTATGACATATAGTGGATTGGAGGTGGTTACAGTTAGATGTGCCAACTACCTCAAGCGGATTCTTCGGGACAGTCTCTAATTATGGAACATGGAAGCACTATAAGTAGTCTATTTATATCGGTTGCGTAACAAATATTTTTTTCCGGGAGCATTATAGCTCCCTAACCCTCTAATTAGGGGTTCAGGTCTACTAGGGCTCATCCCTCCCGCACTGACTATTACACCATTAATTGGTCAGAAACTCCTTCTGATTCTTATTTCTGGAGGTTCGTAATCCACATCCGGAATTTTTGGTGGAATTAGTCTGTCTAACAACCCTGTTGAACACAATCTTTCAGTGGATGAATACTATTCACAAAATTACGAAATAAACATGAATCTTATTGCTAAGTAAATACAAAACCTTTTTAAAATAATTTTTAATATGTTAAACTATATTTATTATAAACATAATGTAAGAACCTTTTCCTTATGCTATGCTCTTTACATATGCACCATTGTATATAAATATAACTATTTAATGTAAACTGTCTATAAATATTAGAACAAATAAAATCGATTGATTAATGATTTAAAAAAGAAGTACACACATTAATTATAGATTGTAATAAATTTACACGTAAAGTAGATTCACAAGACGTACACACTCATACATAATAATTTTATTTAAGTTATATAATTATGTTTATATTATGTATTTTATCTTTTAATTTCAACTTTTTATTTATTAGATATCAGTGAGATAAATAAAACTCACTGGTTCGGTACAATATTATTTCAGAATTTAAATTAATTAAAAATATTTAAACTTTTCTAATTGCAATATTTGACTCGCTTTACTATAAATCAATCTTCCTAACTATTTAAAAGAATGCATTTTTACCATGCTTTGCTGATACAATGTCATTGACAAATTAAGACTAAATAATGTCAAGAAAGGCAGTGTTCACTTGCATTAACAATGTCAACTATACTATATTCAATCAGTCAATAACTTAGTTCTACAGTAGGTACCTCTATGTCAGCTTCTACTTCTGCCAAAGAAGAAGCATGATGGTGTCTAAAGTTAGCTTCTTCATTTACGCCTATATGTGGGCTAGCCATTAGATTAATAGAATTAAATTTATATTTCTTGCATTGACTAACTGGAGGAAAGAAACAATAAACTTTTTATCTTACACAGCCGTCCTTTTATGGATATAAAGATCTCTTTCAGACCCGGGGAATTAGAAAAAGAAGGAATGCCAATTCCCCCACCTTGCCTTCTTCCGTAAATTTTGCCTCCCAATATTATTAGGGGGGATAGAGTCAATCAAATAATCAGTATGACGGTACTATGTTCCTGACACCGTCAATTGACTGCATAATAAAGATATCCCTGCATGCCAGGCAGTGCCATAGTCATTGTTTCTACCAGGTTGATAGAAATTTGAGTTCTGCAAATGGAAAAGTATAATAATAGACATCGACTCATCAATTGATATGGCGGAAATCTTTGAGGCAATGCTTACTGTAATAATGACTTGCAGTAGTACGGAAAATAGTACAGTAAATAATTGTAAAGCGTCAAATTTTCAAAAATTGTTTTTGGTATACTATTGTATTGCATACAAATTTTTAAATCAACGATTTTATATTTACTTTTTGGCAATTATTTAATGAAAATATTCAGATATTTTGATATACAAAAAAACTCACAAATTATATTACATAATCGTGAAAACGTTTAATATTGTTTTTTTTGTTTACTTCTACAGTAGCTTCCCGTTGATTTGTATAAACAAGGTCAAGGTCGTTTTCGACTATTTTAAGGTTTTTATGTTCAATCCTGCCGCTTGGAAATTGATTGGAGTTATACTATAGTTACCAATTGATCATTCAAGTATATTAATTAATTGTTAATAAAACAGTTGATCAAGTTGATTTCAAGATGAATTCTGACTAAGTCAAGTGTGGATAGTGTAATTTTAATGATTGGAAATTGATGAAAGGTATAGAATTTGTAGTAATTTATCACCAAAGTACTCTTATTGATTTTTACTCATACACTGCCCATATGATTCGATATATGATGTTAATTTCAATGCGGCGAATTTGAATACACCACTCCAATAATCCAAAATAAAGTTTTAGAATGTTTCACCCGGTAAAATCATAACATTCGAACTCATAAAATGGGTAAATCATAATGTTTCACTTAATAAAATTCTAAAATCTTTAATTTTAATCCTCATGCAGTCCTAAAATTCAAACGTTTAATCTCATAAAATACTAAAGTCCTATAGAATAATCCCATAAAATACTTAAAATCCTGTTAATTTCCATTAAAACACAAAATCTTAAAGTTTCAACCCCATAAATGTTTTTCATAATCTAACAGGTGAAATGTACAAAGTTGATAATGTCATTATTATGTTTAAACATGTATGTGGAACAATACTGGAACATCTTTAAAAGTTCTATCATAAATATGATTTTTTTTATGAGTTACATAATTATAAGGGTAATTTTTCCTTAAGAACCTTTCATGTTACACATTTTCAAAATAAGTTAGTTTCATTCTTTTTTATATCTTTTTTTATGTTATATTTTGTTTAATATATAAAATTTATCACACAAATTATAGTTTTGTTTACTAGAATTATTCTATTGATATTTATCGAATTTCTGTGTTTTTTCTAAACACTATATTGTATTTTACTTAAATCCACAACTGCAGATGTATGTACTGTTTAGTGTATATTACAATTAATAAAAGCACAACATTATCAAAATAATGTTTTTTTAAATGTATTGTTATATGTTTCAAAAATTGAAAGTTTATTTCAAATTAAAATAAAATGTGCAGTTTTATATATTAATCCATACAACATTGTATGATATCTTATTAATTGTTAATTATAATATAAATAGTTTCACTTATTAATGTTTATACACGAACCGCATTCTACCTTTCTTAAGTAAGACTGCGATTGCAGGGTCTGAACAAGAACAATAATTATTTTTTAGCTAAAGTTCACTTTTCCTAAAAGTAGCTCTTTTTCAACTTAACACACGATACACTCGGATAACGCTGCAAAAAAACTACACAAAGCGCAGAAATCAAATTTGAGTTTTCAAACTGTTTTATTTTAGTATCCGTAGTCTGTATGTTTTGTCTATAGTTAGAGCCATTAAGACGGCATAGATTTCGTCAACCATAAAATTCAATTTTCATCACTCGAAACCGTTAGGCATGCTCGACCGGGCCCGGCTTGTCGGTTGAGGAGTAATTATCATCGTGCCTGTGGTACGGTGCATAGGCAGCTGGATTGATTTCTTCACCGGCAAGAAGCACCCCTCGCGCTGCTCCGCTTGGGTATTTCCTCACTGGGTTAATCTGATTAAAACAAAACACACAGTTTATAGAGCTGATCACGCAGAGAGATAGATGTGTTAACGGAACATTGAGGAGAGGATGTAGATGATGGTATATGGAAAGAGCAAGATAGAGAAAGAGAGAGAGAGAGAGAGAAACGGGTCTTCGAGCCAGGATTTGCTGCAGGTTTGTCATAAACCGAACTTCCAGTCGTTTCTGGATGACTTCGTTTAAATATGTTTTGTGTAAATAGTTTTTTTACTCACTTTGTCTTTGACTCTTCTTTCTGAGTAGCAAGTATCCGTCTCATCCGTTTCATCTTCTGTAATTTTTCTGGTCTATAGATATAAAGTTATCTCAAACGGGGGGGAGTGAGGTTGTATAAGAGGTGAAACAGTCAATAAAATAATATATTTGCAACGTGATTTAAATATGGTTGGTTTACAATTAAATGATTCATTCTATTTTCTGATTACAAGCGGTTCAAATATATAACACAATGTCGAAGTAGTGGGGAGAACAATACTTTTAAATTAGAAAACTATAACTAAAATAACAATTGCTGAGGTCCAGAGACGAAGCGAGGCATTTTTCATTACTCCACAACTTGTAAAGAAAATTTATATCGTGACCTGACATTCTAGAAAAATTGTGTCATTTTTTTAACGATATTGATTTAGCCATTCACAACCCTATAGCTCCCCCCACCCCCACCCACCTCCCTTCACCACGACCAAATTTCATCCAACGGTTGAAGGCGGCCGGCGATCGTTCTAAAAGTGGAAACACATTTTTGCCGTCAATTTATCAACAAAAACAAATTAGCCGGTAGCCTACAACGTATGGTCACCTATTCCATTAAAAAATTGTGAATCTACATTTTCAAAGAGTTTTTTAATTTCGTTTTTCCGTTTTGTTCATAAAGTTGATTTATATAATATTTATATAAAATATATTCTAAATTTGCTTAATCAGGAAAAAAGTAACTCTTTTTTCGGGATCTGGACCGGCTTCAACAGCCAATGAAAATCGAGAATTTAAAAGTTTGGGATATAAAAACTACAACCAATAATAAAATACTATTTAGGCAAAAAAAGCTATCCAGGTATGTTAAAACTTATTAATATTCTGATTTCCAATAGTATCAGATTTATTGGAAATGTTGTTCGTTGTCATAAAATAATGTATATAACTTCCTATATGCCATGTTTCAGAGTGATCGATTTCTCACAAACACATTGACTCAAAAATCGATCTTACGACCTGGTCCGGTTTGGATCAAGTAAGATCAAGTGACACGTTGAAAAATAAGTTAGTGCTTAATCACCTTCAAACATATACAAGATAGTAAGTAAGAACGTATAGTAAGATATAGTAGTTACAACCTGTTAACTTATGTTATATATTGGACCAATTATTATTGCGTGAAGAGAAAAAAAATGCAAACACGTTAACTCATATAAACTAATCTATGTGTATAAATATGAGAAAACTAAAGATCTATCCATATTAGAAAGATGTGTAATTTATCTTAAAGTTTAAATAATTTCGATTCATCAGAGATATAATATATCTATATTTTTACGTCGTTTGGACTATATAGTCAGGATGGGTATACGATTTGACCAGATAATATGGCCCATTTAAATACCAACACTTACAGATATATAATAACTCCTAATTGTACGTATAATAATTTTAATTGGGGCCCTATTACTTTGTCAAAAGGGCTAAAAACAATGACCAACAATAAAAACTTATTTTTCGCATGTTTGAGTTACAAACCAAATTTTTCGAAAATTTGAGCTTCATACAATTATTTTTCATGTTTTTTCAAAATGCGCCTTTATGACGTGATCATCAAAAAATCAGATGATTCAGATTTAATTTTTGTTTGGAGATAATGTATACATGTACCAAATTTCGACAAAATCGGTCAATATAGGAAGGATAATTTCTAGGGGGAGGCTTACAAAAAGGAACTTGACGTAGTATAGAAGGTAAGCAAACAGCTAAGAAACTTTTCGTGACTAAAGCATGAAACTTCTAACATATTATCTACATGTCATAAGGTTTCATTTCAGATGTGGAGGCATTTTGGATTTAACATCTGATGACTCTGAAAGGTCAATGACGTTTGATGATGATAAGTTTCTATTTTCGGTCATTTTTGAAGAAAGTGAAGAACATAACTTCAATTTAAACCAATTTAATTTTACACAAAATTAAACTGAAAAGTTTAAATAAGGTCAATGACCTCAGAGTTAATAATGGTACAACAACAAGAAGAACAATGGTACAACAACAACAAGAACAATGGTACAAGAACAATGAGAAGAAAAATGGTACAAGAACAATGAGATGAACAGTGGTACAAGAACAATGAGAAGAAAAATGGTACAAGAACAATGAGATGAACAGTGGTACAAGAACAATGAGAAGAAAAATGGTACAAGAACAATGAGATGAACAGTGGTACAAGAACAATGAGAAGAAAA
>JAUZND010014786.1:0-27622 GCA_034780555.1 Coelogynopora nodosa | reverse complement strand
TGTTGGAAATTCAAAATAACAGACAACAGTCTATACATATTAACTGTTCCCAAACTTTTGGCCAGTACTGTATGTATGGGCAATCTATATATTGCAAAATTTTTTTAATTAATTTCGGAAACCGTCTTTATTAACATAAAATCTTGATATTTGTCACTATGGTAGATTTTAATGTGATTATATTGATTTTATTGATATAATATGCTCAATATAGTCTATTGACCTTCAGAACGTGTTAGTTACTTTCCTTAAGTGCCTAAAGAGAACATTATAAGAAGAGGATATTTAAGAAATAACAACCACTTCCATATATGTTACGCTGTGGCTATATCCCATGGGATTCTTGAATAGCCCAAAGTCTACAATAATAACCCGAGATATTTTAGTAGCTTAAAGTCTATATCCCCATTTTTTTGTAAACTTAACAAAAATATTGAAAAAATATCGACAAATTTAGAGAAAAACGGTTTAAATACGGTTTTACAACTATACGGTTAGAATTATATATAAATTTAAAAATATGCGCAAAGGAAAAGTAACAGCGTTTCATACTTGTCGTTTTTATAAAATACCTTTTTGTAGGATGATTTAAATTCTAAAACTAGCACTAATAGGCAGACACCCGTTACAATGTCAGCGAATGAAGTATACTGCGTCGTATTTAGCGTGTAGTGCAGTTGTGTTAATAATATAATTTTATATCTAATTGCGCATAATATACCCATGTAATTTGTACCAGAAAAAAGGTATAATATTATTTCTTAAAATACTATTAACATTAAGTAAATAAAGTACTAGAGGCACGATGAGAACTGCATAGTACTACTGTTTTCTTATTGCGTTACATCAGCAGTCCACACTCCTCCACCTATCATTGCCGATTATCCTAGTAATAATTATTATGTCACAAATTTTGTATTATTATTTTCTTTTAACATACCACTTACAATAAAAATGCAAAACAACTGTTAATACACACTGTTTGAATTAGTAAACATTGGTAAAATATTAATAAAATCTGAGGGACTATATAGATTGTTTAAAATATACTTCATAAGTTTTCAACAATTAAAATAGTTTAAACAATTATAAGTTATTAATATTTATTTTTAATGTTAAACGTAATTTACAATTCATTTAAAAAAGTTTAAAATGAAATTTATATAATAAAGTTATGTATTTTCCCTTACCCGTTTAATCGTTGTTTCTGTTATATATTATTTGCCGAACATAAACAATATAAAAATATAGTTCTAATTATCTAAATAGATTAATCTGTTTGACTGTAATGACTTTCACCAGCCAAGGTTATGATCATGGAACAAAAAGTCCTATAAAAATTTTCGCTAATTTATTTATTGCCTTTATAGGAGCAGGAATTCTTGGACTTCCATTTGCATTTCAAGAGGTAATATAATTTTTTTAATAAATTTAAATAATTAGCAATCGGTTTTGTATAGCATGCAATAGTTTTATAAGTACATATTTAAATACTTAATTAGAATAGGATGTGTTTAGCTTAAAATTTCCATCCGTGGACATGTTTTAACTACAGTACAGTAGTCAGTACTGTACTACTTCCAGGTGCAGTCCCAGAAAATTTGTCAGGGGGGGCACAACATGAAAAGGCATACTTTTTTTATAGAGGGTAATAGAAATTTTAGGAGGGCGCCCTTTTCAGTGAAGTCAGAATTTCAGGAGGGCGCCCTATTCAGCGAATTCAGAATTTTAGGAGGGCACCCTTTTCAGTGAATTCAGAATTTCAGCTAGGACTTAGGAGGGCACCCTATTCAGTGAATTCAGAATTTTAGGAGGGCACCCTTTTCAGTGAATTCAGAATTCTAGGCATTCCAAGACACAGCTGTGGGATGCCATGGGACAGGACACCTACATTTGAACAACATTTGGTTTGGTTCATAATCATATATAAGATGCCTAATAGTAATGACTAATGTGGAGTGAGTTGTTCCATGATGTAAAAAGTGCCAAATAAAAGTACTGAGATTCCAAAGAGGTATTCATCTGTCATCTGAAGTTTAAACCTGTCAAACCCCCCTGGATCTGCCACTGTTAATATAATATTTTATTTTTATACATTATTTTATTAATAATTTCATTTTGTATATATTTAAATTTTATACATTATTTTATACATTATTTTATAAATACATTTTATACATTATTTTATAAATACATTTTATACATTATTTTATAAATACATTTTATACATTATTTTATATATAAATTTTACCTTTATTTTATAAATAATGAAATATTTACAATATTTTATAAATAATTAAATATTTACAATATTTTATAAATAATTAAATATTTACAATATTTTATAATATAATTGTAAATCATTAAATTTTATACATAATTTTATAAATAATTAAATTATATACATTATTTTATAATTAATTAAATTTTATACATTATTTTATAAATAATCAAATTTTACACATTATTTTATAAATTATTAAATTTTATACATTACTTTATAAATTATTTATAAATAATTTTTTATATTTAAATTTTATTTTTATTGATATCAAAATAATTACAATTTTTTAATAACATATTAAAACTAAATCCTAAATAATATATAAAATCTATAATAATATACACATATATAAATTTTGATCCAATATAAATAATTTTATTAACCTATTTGGTGGTGCATATGAAATTGTTGTTAAAATTTTTTAATTTTTTGGAAAAAAGTGATATTGAATTGAGTTATAAACATATACCCAATTTTAATTTTGTCTCATTATTATTTCTGTGTAAAATGACACTATACTGGCATTATGCAGGGCTGTGCAAAAGTGTTGCCGCACCCTATTTTTTAATTGATTATTTTAATGTTATTTACTGTTGGACTACATTTAATTAACAATACTGCTTTACTATTTAGATTTATAGATGTATCATTGTAAAGGATAAACCATTATTATCCATGACTCATTTTTCAAGTATAGGTACTCAGCTCAGACACACCATGGCAAATTAGATTGATTCTGATTATGACGTAATATTGATAGGTAGGATGTATACAGACAATCAATTAGAGTGTCGCCACACCCTAATATTTTAATAATTTTTCATTTTATCATTTTTAATTAATAGTATGTTATTCTAACTAAACAGAATATTATTTTATAATGCAATTAGGTGTCAACCAATATGAGGTGGTCCTGAAGAGGACCTTTATCACATTCTCAGAAAGGGAAAGGGTTCTGTACTTGGTTGATCACCCATGTGCTGCAATCACAGTTTACATCTCCTTGGCATTGATTCAATAAGATTGGTAAGAAGCTCTGCCATCATCTCATTCCAAACACATTGAGTGGTCGCCCATAATGCCTCCAAACCATTCACTCGAACAGAATCAACCTTGTGTTGCAGGTGGCTCCAGAGGTTTTCAATAGGATTTAAATTGGGAGACTGTGCAGGCCATGGGAGAATAGCAATATGATTGTCATTCAAAAACTGTTGAGTGACACAAACAGTGTGGCAAGTGGCATTCTCTTATTGAAGAGTCAGACCATTGCCGGGGTAAGTCAGCAGGAAGGATGTTGTCTCTCAAAAGATCTGTGAAGGACTGTCCATTCAGCCTGCCATTGGCAAGAGAGAATGCTCCCCAGACCTGAATACCACCACCACCGGAATGAACAGTTGGGCGGATGTACTGCCTCTGAAGTGCAGTTCCACCTCTTCTCTGAACACAATGGCATTGACAGGTCGCCACTAGATCAGGGACCACGCAGCTGGGGGGCTCAGCCCCCCCACTTTTGAAAACCAAAATTCGGAAATTTTAAATATTATGTTCTGATTAAAATATAATTTATAAGTGTTTTTTATTCTAATTCTTCACCAACAGTTAAAAAATTGTTCTTACATACTATATAGGTATAAATGAGAGGTATTCAAAAATGATGTTGTATGTAAAATTAATTTATGCTATTATTCGGAAATTTTATAATAATAAATTCAGCCCCCCCACTTAAAAATTGACTGTGCGGCCTCTGTAGATGGATTGGGCTCTCATCAGTAAAGACAACATTCCGCCATTCCTGTACTGTCCAATGTTGACGCTCTTGTGCCCAGGCTAAGCATAATATTTGGTGCCTTTCTGTGAGAAGTAGCTTCTTGACAGCGATTCTTCCCATGAGACCAACAGCATGAACTCCATGTTCATGATGCCATCTCTGACATAGCTGGCGGGAGACTTGGTGAGAATTGGCAGTGCTCATTCGAACCAGAGCTCGATCATCTCTTGGTGTTGACAACATTGGACATCCAGTTCTGGGGAGATCATCTACGGAGTGAGTAGTCTGGTGTTTTATTAAAAGTCGCTGCACAGTTCTTCTGTTGACATCAAAATCCCTCGAAAGTTGTGAGACAGTGACATTGGCTTCATTGTGAAGAGCCACAATGCAAATATGTTTGTCATGAGATAAGTAGCGAGTTGGCATGTTGGAGTCACTTTAATGAAAACAGTTTGCTAATTTAGTAGTTATTTGTAACACATCTATTCATCTAATCAACTTGTCAACCAATAGAGTGTGAGCTGACAGTTTTATGTAATTGAAACAGTTTTCCTCTCTAATTGATTGCCTGCATACATCCTACCTACCAATATTACATCATAATCAGAATCAATCTAATTTGCCACAGCATGTCTGAGCTGAGTACCTATACTTGAAAAATGAGTCATGGATAACAATGGTTTATCTTATTACAATGATACATCTATAAATCTAAATAGTAAAGCAGTATTGTTAATTAAATGTAGTCAAACAGTAAATAACCATTAAAAAATAGGGTGTGGTGACACTTTTGCGTGGCCCTATATAGTATATTTAAGAATACATTTAGTTTTGTTTTTGGATCTGATCTTATTCAAAATATATGCATAAACAAAATATGTTATAGTATCTAATATGGTTGTGTTTATTTGGAGAGTAATTACTAACATCAAAAAGGCACAAGAAGACACAAATAGGGTGTGGGGACACTTTTTCATGGCCCTGTATAGTATATTTGAGAATACATTTAGTTTTGTTTTTGGATCTGATCTTATTCAAAATATATGCATAAACAAAATATGTTGTAGTACCTAATATGGTTGTGTTTATTTGGAGAGTAACTACTAACATCAAAAAGGCACAAGAAGACACATAGTCATTGTAGCATTCAATATGGCATGGAAAATTGCATATCTCACAGTTATAATCTACTTAAGAACCACCAGAAGCTGTTTATTTGAGACATTGCTGAAGCTGGCATCACCTTCTTTTGTCCATTAAACTTATTCTGTGTTGTCTGTGATTAGGTTGGATAAGTCTCTTGAATAAATGTGCTTCTCTTGTTATGGATGACAGCAGATGCCTGGTTACATTACTGCTGAATGAGTTTATTGTAGGCTAGGCCAGGTGTATGCTCCCTTGGTTGGGCATCCTGAGCAAGGTTCATTGGCAGACTGTGCCTTTAGACCAGGCTATGCTAATTAGATTAAATATGCCCCTTGCCACAGTTTTCAATTGTCCAATGATGTAGGGATCCCTCCTGTATGTTTATATATGCAGGTTTAAACCAATGTTTTTCGTTTGTATTTTTATCTCAAAAGCTATAAAATGGATTTTTAGGGGGGGGGGGAGCAGTTCTGACTAGACACTTTTGACACTTAGACACAAAAAAATACCATGTAAATATAATTGTAAATTATTTGCTATCTACATTAATCTGAGAGCCTGCAAAATTTAATATTTCATGTGCTCTATCAATCTCCTATACCTTCACACATTCACCCTTATTGTGGGGTGTAATTATATTACAAGTATTTTCCAGCTTTATAGTATAATCTATTATTAACTAACTAATCCACTGCATTGGTACCATTCACTTGTTTGTGAAGCAGATACACATTGAACATTATGGTCTTCAGTATCCACAAGATGATGGGCCAATACCACTTCTTAACTTTTACAACTATGTGGTAGAGTTGCATGTGGGAATCAAGAATATCCACACCTCCCATAAACTGATTATATTGCTTGATCATGTTAGGCATTGGAATGGGAACTTTTTTGGATTATTCCTTTTTGTAATGATTTGCTAAAGCCAGTGGTTTAATACTATCAACATTTGACATCATTCCAACTGTGCTATTTTCTTTCCACCAGACTGCCACTATTCCACTTATCAATCTGTAATGTATTTATAATCACCTCTTTTACAAAGGTTCTTTTTATCCACAGGACAATTTGTTTGGTTCTTCCAGACAGTACCTGTTGCTCTCACATCCTTGTCTTTGAGGAAAGACATTGCATTGTAAGATGTGAAGAAATTTTCAAAATATGTCTTCACATCTTTTTTTCCATAAGTGCCTCCATTCCAAAATCGTTTATCTATTACTCATAATCCCAGAGTAGTTGTTTCTTTCTGGGCAGTATCTTGGTATATGTCAAAATAACAAATCCATCACTGCTACAGTTGTACCATGCCTTGTAGCCGAAGCAAATATGTTTGTTTCTTATAAATTGTTTCAGACTATTATGCCCAAAGTATCTGATCATGGATTTGTCCACGGAGACTTTTTCATTAGATTTCAATGGTTTTAGTTAAGAACAATTGTTTGCAAATGTAATAAGTTTCAATACTTTAAATAATCTGTCTTTTTTATCACTGGTGATATCATTGTTATTGTTGCAATGCAAATTCCATTTTATAGCATGAAAGTCTAGTCGAGAGATAAACTCTTGGACAGCTTGAACGCCAAGATCATTATCTAAAGACCAATAGAGATCTTGATGCAGAAGTACATTATATCCACAAAGTATAATACACCCAAAAAGGAGCACATCTTTGATGAATCAGTAACATATTCTCTATTATTTCACAATGAATACCAATTTGTTTCATCAAATAATAACTCGACCAAACCATTACTATAACTGTTGAACACTTTAAATGGTTCTTTGTCCAGATATGGCTCCAATATTGCCAATCTCTTCCTCATTGATATCTTCTTCATCACTCTTCACATCTACCTTTGGTGGAATAACATTTATCACTGGATTGTCTTCAAATGAATCATCCATTATACTCACAATGGCTTCTTCTAGAGAAAGGAACATTGGCATCATTTACCTAGGTACTTATGATTTATCACTAGATACCTCTACAATAAATGACTAATGAATAGACCAATACATTTTGATGTAGATACTCTTCTTGGAATACACATAACTCAATCAAGCAATTTCAATTTGATTATTTAGGAGTTAGGTGTCTCTGCACATATGACAGATAAGTTTGTTTACACAGCCAGAGTAAGTTGAACTGAAAATGCATATTACCTGTTATACATAGATAGTGACCCCATATTCGGCCAGCATAGCGCAAATGCTACAGTGTTCTCTGTGTTTTATCAAATATTTTTTTGTATTTCAATCATATTAGCAAATATCAACATTCGATTTATGCAACTTTAGTACACAAAATTTATGTTTTAATGTGATTTTGTTGTTATTATTTGAAGAAGGTTTATAATAGTAAAAACAGATATTACAGAATATTACTCAACAAATTTAAATAACTTTTTTTAAACACTTCTGTGTGTGTAATACTGTACAAAATAGTCCAAATAAAATAAATAACAATAATGCAATAAGCATGTTGCACATTAGAAAATTTGACAATGTTATAATGTAAGCATAGCGGCAACATTATGCTGGCACCAAATGGGTTAACAATTTAATTTTTATCTATCAAATTTTATTTCATTAAAAATTATTATTTAAATATTTATTATATAAATTAATAATAACTATTCATAGTAATATAGCTTTATATGCATAATATGTAATGCTGTTTATATACACATTTCATAATATTATTAAAATGTATTACATTAAATTTAAGTAATATTTTAAAAGTTTTTCTTTGTTAGGAATAACCTAAATTATATATATAATAATATTAATTTATATGCCTAAAAACTTTAAAATTTAATTAAATTAATTTAATTGAATTAAATTTAAACTTATAAATAAATCCCATATGTTTAAATAAGTAAAAATAAACAATGATTTCATCCCATAAATTGGCAGCAATGTTCAGTTTTAATTTGTTTTAATTTTTAACCTTTTTTGCATGCCATACATAATAGATTGCCAAATAATCTACCTAGCAATTATATTATTTAAAAGTTTTTAATTTTATTTTAATTGATTGGCATAAGTGATTTATGAAGTTTTTACTAGTTCTTCTTTAAAGTAACATTCATTTGCCACTTGTATTTACATTTATAAGTACTAAGTAAGTTAGAAAGTCCGAACTTCTCCTCAATTAATTTTTTGTATATAATTATTTTTTAATAATTAGTCTATTGTTAATTAATTAATATTTGAATACAACAATTAAAGTTTAATAAAGTAAAATATTTAAATCATATTTTAAAATTAAATAATTTATTTATAATAATTTTAAAAATCATTTTATAAAATATATTATTAATTTTATAATTTATTTATATAATTATTACCATAATCTGTATTGTGTAACTAACTTATTTATATTTTAATAAATAAATTACATTTAATTTTTAATATATAATATAGAGACTATAAATAATTACAGCTTTTTTAAGTAATATTTAAAAACTTAGTTTTGATTATTTATAGATTTAAACTATACTAAAGAATAATTAAATACGTTTATATTATATATTAATATATATTTCTTACATTTTGATATAAAAAAATCCTTAACTATAATTTTATATATATAAGACATAAAGGTTATTTACTTTAATAGATACATATAATACTTAAAATATTAATATTAAGAATTATAGGCATAGTTAATGATTATTTTTTTAGTATTGATCAATCATACATATTATAAATACTTAGTTATATAAACAGACATATTTCAAATTTTATTATATATATAATTATATTAAAGTATTATATTTGTATTATATATATCTATATATATATTTATAAATATCTAAATATATTCAAGTATGATATATATAGGTTATCTAATTTAATACAGGTATAAAATATTTTAAAATAAATAATTAATTATTTTTTTACATAAACCATAATGACATTAATTTTTATTTGGCTATTTTCTATCGGCTATATATTTAGATGCCTAGTTATTTACTTAAATAGACTATTATATTCAATTGAAATTATTAAATAATATAAAAATTATATACATAAATATATATGAATATACATATTTATAATATTTTAATAATTAATATTTTAATCACAAACGTTCATAATTTATTCATAAGAAATTCTTATAAAATTATACTTCTTATTATAAATAATTGTATATAATTGTTAATATTAGACTTGCTTATTATATATAAAATTTACATACAATAATATAAGACAGAGTAGGTATAGTGTTTCACTAGTACTCAATGAACTCATAAATAATTATGAATATGTTTGAAACTGTGAAAAATGTAAAATTATAACTCTAGTACCTATACATTACTGTAATGAATGTATTAATGAATATATGTTTATTAGTTTAGTTATAGTTTTGTTGTATAATATATGAAATATAAAACTATTAAAATATTTTATTTCTTCATTTTTAGGTTGGTGTTGTATTGGGCCTGCTAATATTGATTCTTGTAGCGGTAATAAGGTGAACATGATCACTAGTAATAGTGTTGTATCATTACTAGTATTATTTACCAATATGTATTTGTATTTTTCTTTTTAGTATTAAAGCAATGTTACTTATAATTGAATGCAAATATTCACTGATCAGTCAAGGAATGTATGCTCCACTTGATAATGTTCCACATTCTCTTATACTACCTGTTAATGAAGAAACTGGTCATTCAGTTAATAAAAATAGTACTCAAAAATTGAAGAGCCCAGACCAACTGACTTATGGCGACATAGGTATTTCATTGAACATATCATTTATTATTACTATACATTACATAATGCATTATTATAACATATAATTATATATAATGCATTATTCATTTCTGCTAGATCATCATTCTATAACAAAACATATTAAAATATTATTTTACAACCACATATGATGCTTTAAATGATTTATTTTAGTTATTATTGTTACTTCTTTATTGTACATGTGTAATTTAATTATAAGTACACCTATAATAAATAGAAATGTAACAGTTTTTAACTGAATGGTGTACACTATATGTTATATATTTATTGAACGATATTAAGAAACATTCTATCATTTTCAGGTTTTGAAGCATTGGGATTCTTAGGAAGATTACTTGTAGATATATCAATTGGTATTTCTCAAATTGGTGAGTTAATGTTATATTTTGTATTATTCATTGTTTTTATAGTATCAAAAGATTCGCAATTTTTAAAAATGTTACATCTTTTAAACATTTTTTAAATTATTTATAATACCTAATATGTGTTGATGTAATTGTCAGGATGGCCACTGATGCACAGAATTTACATATGTGAATTAAATTTATATATGTGTGTTTATGTACATATCTGTATCATATATATATTATGTGATTATATGTGAATTGCAGTGTAAAGGTGAAATTTTACATGAATTTTTACAACTTTTTATTGTATCATATTCAATGTATAAGCAAAATTTTGCCTTTGGCACTTACATTATTTAAAATTAAATATGCTGCTGAACTTCTGCCATCTGCTTGCAAAAAGTGAGGGAAAATTGAACTATTTGAACTTATTATATGACAGACATATATCAATATATATTAAGCAAATAAGTAACATTAGTAAGTGTATTTAAAATCTGTGGAAAATGCATTTCTATACTTCTAGTCTATATACGGTATTATTGATCGAGGTTAATATTTTAGAATTCATATATATTTAGTTTTATTAATATTATATCTCATAAGATTATAATTTTGTGAAAGGTAATTATTAATTAGTCAATAAATATCTGTCTAAATTACCTAAAATGAATACTTGGTTTTGATATTTGTTCCTTAAATAAATTGCTTGGAAATTTCGAAGATTACAAAAATTATTAAAATACTATGTTATATAATTTTTTTTACTCATTGGTTAAATTATATATGTTATTATTTATTTGTAATTTAATGTAATTTGTTTTAAATAAGTTATTAATAAAATAAAATGAATTTATAAGTTATTTTTGGTCCATCAATGAAATAGTTCTTAATAATAGTAATCTATTTTATGAAAATAATATTAGATATTTCAATAATTATTTTATACTCCTGGAAGTTGTTGAATATTAATGAATGATGTATTTTATTGTATTTATAATATACGTCTGATTATTAATGAATAAATTAATTATAATACAAAAAACAATTCCTTCATCTCTGGAAATATAGTAATGCAATTTTAAACTAAAAACTTTATGCTTTTTTTCAATTTTAAGGTTTCTGCTGCGCTTATCTTATCTTTATATCACAAAATCTAATGGAGTATATTCCTGGTTCCGCGGTGTATCATTGGCTATGCTTGTTGCTTCCAATTCTCTATTGCCTTACACTTCTCAGGCATTTAAAACATCTGGGATACTTCAGGTAATCTAGGAGGTCATTCAAACCAGGTTTTAAACTATTTATAAGTGTAGTAGTTTAGCTAAAAACAATCAAAATGAATAATATTATAATGGATTTTATCATCGAAGTATTTTTCATCGAAGTTAGATAAATAAACTTTTTAATCATAAAATCAAATAAATAATACGATTTGTGTATGTATTTTTTGAAATTTTCAGATAAAGGTACCTGTCAAATATGTTATACTTCCTTTCTATTTAAAGTTGTTATTTACACCATTAATGCTTTTCTATATTTTTACTATACTTATATATTACCTTGTAGATATGGAATTTTTAAATACCTTATCACATGTCACTTTTTCTAGTTCTGTGTAACCTTAATGTAGGTTTATTTTTTTGTTGTATTTAATTCATCGCAATAGATATTCTATCATTTCTGGTGCCTAAATACCTATATTTACAAAATTACATCATTTTTGTGTATTTAGTCTTAAAAAAATTGACATACAATGTACGTACAATATTTAATGTTTTCGTTTGTTTAGTCATTCTTTTAAAGTATATTTAATATAACATTTTATATCAATTAATTTTAGTTAAACGTTTATATTTGATTGGATATATTGAATATTACAAAATTGTTTAATATATACTAGATTATTTTATTGGTCAGGGTGATTACATTCGCATATGTGAGTTATACTTATTATTGTTAGTTTTTATATTGTATCTATACATTTATTACCTTTTTTGTTCGTTGTTTGTCTATAACCTTTCTGCTCGTTCGGTCCAATTGTAAGTGCATTTATAAAATAAACCACGACTACTTTATTTAATAACTATTCAGTATTATTGCATGTCATTGTTCTTAGTTCGTATAACATTTCAACATAAAATAGACATGTTGCATGGTCTTCCTAATTTCATCAATTGCTCGTGATTTTCTCGATAGTGTACATTTAAATCTGAGTTGATTTCAGGATTATAACAACAGTTAAATGCATTAACATTCTGTTTTAATGTCAACTGTTTCCTTGGTACACCTAGGACTTGCTATTGTTGTTAATAGAAAATGATTTTTATTTGCCTGTGTTTATTTCATTATCAATTTTACGCAATCATATTTTCAGAAAATGTCGCAATTTTTATTGAAAACAGATTTAACGTATTTAATATTTTCTTTCACTGACCACATACACTAAAATAGAAAAGGGTATAAATTGTTTTATATAGTATCAGTATCTCAAAAACAAAAAAACATTAAGGCAAAAAGAAGACTATTATTTTTATAATATATAAAATTTAAATCTGGAGAGATTGAAGCAGTACAAAATAGTAAAATAGAGATTTAATAATGTTGGCCACTTCTCCATATTATAGATTAAAAGTAATTATTCTATTTTAATATGTTGTTTAAATTACCTAATTAAGTAATTTTTTAAAATAATGTGTTGCTGCTTACGAGAATAATATATTATCAGAATCGACGTCTTCAGCATTTTAAAACCACTCTCAGTGTGTAATTGTGACCCATTTTGTAATAATAAATCTGAAGAAGAATCAGACTATTATATTATATATAGGCCCTATAATAGTTATAAATAGTTTTAAATTAATGCTATTGTTATTATGTCGTAGTTTTTTGCTGTTATAAACTATAATATGCTGATTACGTTTTGATAGATAATTTCGTCACAGCTATAGATTAAAATATTTGATTGATATCAGTGATTGCGTCACTGAAGCAAATGTTTAGACTTTATTACAAATAAAGACAATTTACGTTCAATCAATAAGTGATACTGTAAAATGAACCGAAATATCGATTATATTATAAAGTATATATAGGCTATATGTATGTTTATTATTGCATTGTTATTCTTTCTGAAGTTATCCCTTAAATATTACAACAAATTTTGCCTGAATGTTTTATTTGTATTTTTAATTGTTTTCAAAGAAAATTTATTCTATAATATGCAATTAGATAATTTGTCTACCGGATTAACAGCAAGAAATATATATTTAGTTAATTTTATATGTGCATGGAAGTTGTTAGTGGATGTTGTTGTTATTATTTATGATAATAATTATTATTTGTTTTTTCTAGCCTATTTGAATGAAATAGGAAGTAATTTTTTAATTCAGTTCTAAAATATGTAATTGTTATTTTTCATTCTGAGTTTAATTGTAAATATGTATAATGATTAAAATTAAATTATACTTTTCGAAATATGCTGTATATATGGTAATAGTAATTTATCCTTTTTTTAAATTTATTACGAAATTATTATTAGAAGTTATTTCATAAATATATTTAGTAGCATATTTGATTGTTTTAACGTATATAAATTTTCCTGAAATTATAATAATCAGATAAAATATATCGTAATATATCTTGTCGGCTATTATTGTTTGGATTTTCAGTTTAATTGCCCAAGTTGCAAGTTTGTTTGCCTTCATTTTGGTCTTATGTTCCGACTTTCAACATTTGGCGCACACAAAGTTTGTATATGCTATAACTGTATAGTATTATATTTAATAAGTTAATAGCTAATATGTCTTTTCTTAACTGCATTTTTAATAAATGTATTTACTTATTGTTGTCATACTCTAGAATAATCGTGGATAAAGTTAATATTTCTGGTGTCCCATTTTTTGTTGCGGCGTCTATCTATTGCTATGAGGTATGTTGAAGTATTTTATTTTTAAACATTATATCATAATGTTATTCAAAAAAATTGTGACAAATGCTAAATATAGATTTCTCCTATTCTTGTATATTTTAAATTAACATTTTTATGTATTTAATTTTAGCTTATATATAGTATAATACTTATAAAACATAATTTTATATATTGAATATAATAATCAGTATTATTAAATAATGAATTGAATATATTATTAGTGTATGTTTGAAAACTTATTTCGTCTAAATTAATAAATATTTTTTTAAAATTATGTATACATCCTTACATTCCTGCTGTTTGATACTTTTGGTTTTTGTGTGTTTACATTTTAAATGTATTGTAATAATTATCTTAGAAAGCTTAATATACGACCATATTACAATTTTGGTTTAATTTTAGGGCGCTGGAATGATTTTGTCTCTTGAGTCTTCACTGGAATTCACCAAGCGACCCAAATTTAGGAGGTAATCACCAACAATTAATTCAGCAACCCTTCTTTCTCAGTTTATAATGCCTTGACTATGTGCGTGTTTGTATTCGTCTCTTTCATTATAGTCTACGTCTTCGTAATCAGGGGTTATTGAACATAAAGAGATCCGTTTCCTTGTTACCATAGACAAAGTTTGGTCCTTTTAAAACGTAGTCTTTGGACTCATTGTTGATTCTAATATGAGCAGTATAATTACAATGTATGTTTTTCGCTATTTTTCTTTTAGTTGAATTAAACGTTTACTTATATTGCAAATCCGAGACAGTGTCATATAATGTTATGTTAATTACTATATTAGCATAAATATTTGTAAAACTTTGGCCGGTAGTCACAAAGAAGTCTACACTGGGAAAATAATGTATTGTTAAGTATTTATTTTTCTTGAAAATTGAGGTGCGCGGAGACATGTCTATATTTTTAAATCGGTTTCTATAAGATACGAATAATATAATCTACTTCTATGTCTTATTTACATAGCTGAATCGTACACAATTTAATTAGTAATATTTTGCTTTTTAAGTATCTTACTTTTTAAAACTTATTTGAGTCTTCTGAAAGAGATCTACAAAATATCTTCCTCGTGTGGAAATGAAATCGAATCTAACATTTATATAAACAAATTATAGGACCAAAAATATATTTTATATGTTTGCCTAATGCAAAATAGAAATTGTTTATTACTAGCATAGTTATTATACCGCTATATTTATAATAAAAAAATATTTACACTACTATTTACAAAACTATAATGCCTTCATCCAGAAACTAACGCAACAAGCCAATATTGACCAATGACACATTAGATCACATAACGGGCGGTAGATTGAACTGGTTAAGCAAGGAATAGGATGTCTAAATGTGGAGGGCAACACCATATACAATATACAATTTTTAATCTACTGTAGTTTAACAAACATTTCCAATGGTAAGTTATCATTAAATGACCTATTTATAGTTATTTTAATATATTAATAGTTTTATACTCAGAGGCATCGTAATTTGTTCAAATAAACTAATTTTATAATTGTTTAATATATGCCGTATTTCGATTTTAATATAATTTAAAAAAACGGTTGGCTATAATAAACACAGTTAGTTTAAATAATTAGCTACTAATTATATTAACTACATAATTTTAAAATAGCTCAATATATTTTACCTTATATTTTACAGCAAAAAATGCAATATTTGTAGAATAAATATCGAATACGAATCTAAATTAATTATTTTAAAATTTATTATGAGTTTTCACTATTTGGTAAACTGATGACATTGTTACCCCATTTATATATGAATTTTTTAATTTTTTTAAATATATCTATTATTACAATAATTATTTATTACTCCCATTTTTTATTATTTACTGATTTTAATATTATTAATGTTTTTATCAATAATATTATTAATCTTCATATTTATTTTAATGGTCAATTGTTGAATTATAACTAAAATATAATTTGAGGTAGGCAAATGCGCAATGTTATAAAAATTGGACCAAATATTGTAACAGAAGATTCATTCAAATTTCCTAAATACGTATAAATCATTTTTTAATAAATCAATCGTATGATAACATTTTTCACTTACAAATAGTAAAATAATGTGGGTATATTTTAATTGCCCTTTTTTCGCTAGTCATTAAACAGTTTTTTTCTAATACAAAAATTCTTGTTTAATATATAATATGTAATGTTAAATTTGTACTTTGACTAGATATTTATGGGAAAATATTCAAATTCAATATTTTTAATGCATATTATTTTTAAGTGAAAACATTAAAAACATGTTACCTATATGAAAACATTTTAGATAACGTGAATAATTAATATTATTTATTTATTATATATTCATTAATAATAAATATATAGGTAGGTATAACAGTTAAATATATTAACCTATATATTAAAATAATGTGCTATTCATTTAAATAAAATTCGATATTATATATTCCAGTCATCACTTTTTATATGTTTACTACGTTTTTCAATTTAAATTGTAAAAATAAAAATATTCCAGGGGTTAAGGGAGAGGGTATCATTTCGGTTGAGGACTAAGCTCCCTTTATAAAATATTTTATTCGTCTCATAGATTAGGGCTTTGAAAACGGAAAAGTTGTTTTAATACATTTATCAGAAAATCCCATAGGATGATCGCGATTAGCAAATACAGGTTCTGTGCGATCTGGGCGTTGATTGTATATATACAATATTCATAATTATTTAAATGTATTTATTCAGGGCACTCGAAAGTTAAAATAAAACCGATTTAGACTTGTTACGTAAATGTCTAACTAAATACGTATTGTCTTCATAAATTAAAATTTAATTTAACTATAGCTACGGGTCTTTAATAATATATTTGGAAGATTTGTTTTTAAACTAATGTATTGTTGAGCTGGTGGACATAGCTAGATAGATCATTTAAGTGAAATGTATAAAACAAGTCTAATTTTTAATTTAAAGAGTAACATGAGATTGTTATGTTATACAAATCGTGTAATTTATATATTATGTTTATTGTAGCACCCAATACATGACATTATTGATTTTAAAATATTGTGACGTATTATTGAAACAGTTTTGTCATTTGTACTGTGTATAACATGACAACATCTGCTGTTTGCAGCTCACAGCTACCATAAACCTTTAGATAGTGGAACGTGTGCAGAGTGTTTAATCTGCGTTGTAATTTTAACACGTTTCCACGAGTAAATATATATAGTTCGCCAATATTTTAACAGTACTCTACACCCATGATTTGTCACTGTATTAACCCTTTGCTGGTAGACATGCTTTTCCTATATCCCCCGAGTAAGGGGTTACATATACGTATACGTACGTACATGTTTGAAAAACAGTTATGACCCTCATATATTTTAAGTGGTTATTTTACCGTATGTAATGTTAATAATATGATGCGCTCCATATAATTCGAATTTACTTTTTTAAAGGAGACGCATACCATTGTTGGTTGTTATTGTCTCTTGTTTCTTACATAGTCTCGTTTTTAGTACTCATTATATTTCATCAGACATAAAACTTTATATAAATTAGCCTAGAGATGCAATTAGTAAAATTTTTTGTCGTCAAGTTCTGGAAGTAACTTTTCGATTTTATATTAAGACATTTATATGAAAAATGGAAACATAATGATGCACACAAACCTAATCTATAAAGTTATAATAGACGAAGTTCTTTGCATTCCCTGCATTATAATATTCCTTTATAATCAGAATGTCGTCCTTATTTTTGTAACAAGGTCATTAAATAAATTACGTGTTTCATTTGCTATGTATCTTAATAGTTAACTTTTTCGATATATTTTTGTAGGAAGCAGTAGTTTTTTTGTTTAATAAATTAAATTTCAAAGCAAAATAAGTTAAACATAAATTGTGTAATTTTGTTTGTTTCAGATACTTCCTAATAGTGATGGTTGCTGTGACAGTTCTCTATGTTACTTTCGGTGTCTCCGGCTATCTGGTCAGTTTAGTTATTGCTGTTTGTTCTTTCTCACTGTAGCCTATGTCTATTAGACAGTAATTATATGTTACCTTGTGTTTATTGGTATAGCATATATTACATCAACTAAATAAACAAAAATAAATATCATTTGCTACCTCTACAGGTCTTCCTATAAAGGTTAAGGCGAGATGTAGGGGTTGGTTTTGCAGTAAAAGTGATGCATTTAATTGACCGATTTCAATTTAAAATTTTATATCTGTTTAGTTTTTATAGCAACTCTAATGATTTTGCATTTTTTAAAGATTTTATGATTTTAAAAACCGATTGTAACATTTTTAATTTTCAATTAAAAAGTTTACGTTTTATTAATATTTAACTAAAACTATTCATTTGTCAAACGAGTTAAACAAACTATATGTTAATATAAATAACTTCAAGTAATAAGTATCATAATAGTTTTTATAGATAAGTGAAAGTGTAATCTTTCTGTATTGTTCTGTTTTATATTGCTAAATATAATGAAAAATATTTATGATGTATAGATGACAAATATGGACGTCTGATGCGTGTTTTGCCTTTTCGGTTAAGAGGTTGCAAATATATCCACTAGCCTTCATCACTTATAATTCATTACAATTATGCTTTATGTTTTCTATGTTCTTTTTTGGTAATATTTTCTGCTCTTCATTCAATAGTGCATTAAGTGATGTTAAGCATAATAATTACAGGCGCACATCTAAACAGTATATTTCCAATTTAACGCAAGTATGTACGTCTCATGAGACCATACATTATACGATGCCTTAACAATTATAATATGAAGTCCAGTGAGGTTAAAAACTGGAATTCACCCACATATTGTCCAAGGTGGTCATAAAACTTATTTTTAGGGTAATTAATAACTATAATCAAACCTCTTCAGTAGTGAATCCAGTAACATCCAGCTGATCTGACTCACCTAAATAAGATGCTTATACTGTACTCTTGCATTGTGTTCTTAACATTCTGAGTTCAGTCAATTTATCTAAGATATAGTAAGTAACTATAGATTAAGTAGGTTATAATTAACTTCAGTTCAATTAATGTATTCTTATGATTTTAAAATAAATACATTTCTTTTGCAAACTTCGTTTCACTTTATAATTAAACATACCGTTTTCCGAAGTTAAAAGTTATTCTTGTTTTTCTATTTTTGCGTATACAATGAAGACATATTCTGAAAAATTAGAATTAAATGCCTCTAACCTAGTGTACTGTTAAAATAAAACGTTTAATAAGCTAATTTGAAAATAATATTTTTTATGTGCGCAATTCAAACATCCCATTTCCAAGATTGTATCATGGAAATTAATTTTAACTGAATTAAAACTTTTAGTTTACGTACGAAAGTTCCATTCACAATTAAACTATTTCAGAATGAAGTAATATTTTTAGTGTTACAGGGTGTTTCGTTCATTCCACCATTTATAATAAGCTAGCTGTCAACCCACTACTGGCTTTTTATTAATTTTATGTAGTTAACGTCAGGTCTAACAACTATTATGTTTGGTGTGATGTGTCTATTTGCGATATTTCAAGCGACATAAGCTATATTATTGTTACTTAATTTGCTGGCATAGATGTAGTATAGGTAGACACAATGCTGTTAATGAGTACATACTATGATATTAATTGTATTAGATACTAAGTTAGAGGTATACCTATCTTTACAGTAAAAGCTATTAAAAATGAAAACAGATTAACGATGTTAGTAAACTACAATAGATGACTCATTCATTTGTAATAAGCATATAATATTTTACTAGATTGGCAGGCATATATTATATCGTGTATAGTCATACTGGAATTGAATATAAAGGCAACTTTGAGAAATTGGGGTCTATTTTGTATTAATTATTGTAATCGGATTTGTGCAACACGCTACAAATCCCTTGTGATGATTTAGTGCTTTGTTTTCTTTTAGCTTTGCATGACAACTTAACTATGTTGCATCTATCGGGGCTAATTTGCTTATTTGCTAATTTTCTTCATAGTCAATATGATGTCTAGTAATTATAGTTTAGCTTTTGTAGGCTTAGTAGTAAGAAAAGCTATAATTATTTGTGAAGTTTACCTTCATTTGTATACCATATACAGATATAATGTTCGATTTCTAGTTATTTTAATTATTCGTTATTAACAAAGAATATGTGTCGTTATATGTTCAATTAATGTTATGGATTGGTCTGGCTTTTAAGATTATAAAGTTACGCTTAAAAATATAATTTTTGTTTTAATGTATAATATATATGTATCTTGAGTTTTTTGTAAACTGGGTTTATTAAACATAATTATTGTTCTAGAAAAAAATATATTACTCAAGTTTCCCATAAGTTTGTAATGATAACTTTACTATAAGTTTATAACATAGTTTTTTTTATAACATTTGTATTATATTTGTATATATAACATATTATATAACATTTTTTATAACATTTATAACATCGTTTATAAGATATATCTTATTCTTTAGATAAATGCTTCGTTGATTATATACTAAGTGAAAATATAATAGACCTACACTACAATTTTAGAATTACTTTTAATTTGTAAAAACTTAAATAACGATCACACGTTAAAATATACTTTTAATTATTAATTTTATTCGATATTTGTTTACTTTTATACATTACTATATTACTATTGCTATACCATATATATATATATATTGGTATAGCAATAGTAATGTATAAAAATTTAAAAAATATATAAAAATGTATAAAATGATTAGTGTTCTTATCATAATATTATTAATCTTCATATTGTTGAATTATAACTAAAATATAATTTGAAGTAGGCAAATGCGCAATGTTAGAAAAATTGGACTAAATATTGTAATCGTAACAGAAGATTTATTCAAATTTCCTAAATACGTATAAATTATTTTTTAATAAATCTTTAATAAATAATTATTTTTTAAATAAAGTGTGATAACTTTTTTCACTTACAAATAGTAAAATAATGTGGGTATATTTTAATTGCCCTTTTTTCGCTAGTCATTAAACAGTTTTATTTTAATACAAAAATTCTTGTCTAAATATAATATGTAATGTTAAAGTTGTACTTTGACTAGATAATTATGAAAAAATATTCACATTTTTAATGCATATTATTTTTAAGTGAAAACATTAAAAACATGTTACCTATGAACACATATTAGATAACGTGAATAATTAATATTATTCATTTATTATATATTCATTAATAATAAATATATAGGTAGGTATAACAGTTAAATATATCCAGTCATCACTTTTTATATGTTTAGTACGTTTTTTCAATTTAAATTGTAACTAAAATTATTAAAATGATTAAATTGTAAAAAACTAGACTATATATATATATATAGAAGAATAAACTATCCTTAATAGTTATACCATTATTTGGTGGTATCAATAATAATACACAAATAGTGAAAACGGGTGAATTTATTTATGTAAGAAATATTTTTATATTCAAAGTTAATTTCTTAGAAGTACTAGGTATATAAATTGTCTTTTTCCTTTGCTGTTAATTATACAATGTAACTTTTGTTTCTTCTGTTGACGATTCTTACATCGATTCGGTTGATATCGAGAAGACGCACTTGAACCAGTTTCTGGTCAGACATGTTGACACCATAGAGTTATAACGACCAATAATATTAATATAAATAAACAATTATATATCTACAATATGTTTGACACTGTCACAAATATTGTATTTATTATAATATAGGCTCTAATCTGATTGAGACTATAATGTAATGTAAACTAACAATATGTTTTATAATCTTAATAACTTTACACTTTTACTTTCAAATTGAATAAATGCTTTTACACGCTTACCTTCAAATTAAAAAAAAAGTTTTTATGAAAACTTCTGAAATTAAATACTATACCTTGTTGTTGATGCTAATAAATTCAAGCAGAACTTAAAAGCGAAATAAAATATTGACGATAATATAGTTGTTATTTTAATATTATTAACAGGATTTGATGTTTATTTCTATAATGTTATTTCTTTTACTGCTCCTAATGAAGAATATTTGAAACTATATTCTTCTTAATCTATGTAAATGATCCGTAATTGTTTTTTTAAAGGTATAAATTGTTTACTTTTATTCGTGCTATATACCTTAAATGCTGTCCAACATGGAATTGCTCAGAAGTAATGTGATTTTAAAATGTTCTAAATAATATCCATACACATACATTTGTGTATAAAAATGTAGATACTTCTTATCCGTAAATATTATAATATTTATATGTAAAACGATTTGAATTAAAAAATATAAATTAAACATCGTAAATTAAAAATCCGCAGTGTAGTTTGTTTTATTTAAACTTATTTGTATTGATCCAAATTATCTTATATATATAAATATTAAAATGCCCAGGTTTCCCTTGTTGATATAACATATCTTCCACATAGAGATAATTTGTCTCTTTGATAATTAAGTTTTTTTTAATGTTTTTCTCAGAATTCATTATAAATAATAAGCAGTTATTTTTTCATAATGAAAATAATATGTATTTTATTATATATATTTTTAGGCTTTTGGCGCGAACACTAATCCAATTATCACATTCAACTTGCCGAAAGGTAGATTTTCATGTAACATAATTATTATTTATATTCACATGATTGTATTATTTTATTTTACTTTTTATTAAATGAAGGTTATGTGTTAATATGAAAGTTTATTGTATAATAGTGTATGACCTCTATAATATTGTTTTATTGCAGGATCTACCTTCGATTATGCTATGGTTGTAAAATGTTCTATTGGTTTGGCTCTGTTTTTAACTTATCCAGGTGAGTCAACCATAAATTAACGTCGACGATAAAATATAATATTCGAAGTAGGCTATATACAGGGGTAGGCTAGTTATGGGGTGTTTGTGGAACACCATGTGTCTCTTCCATAATGAATGATGATCTAGCATATGAAGTACGCATATGGGCCTACAAGATGAACAGTAATACGATGAATTGTGTTGTTTGTAAAATTTTGTGGATTGTGAAATGAGTAGAGTTGCATCTCAATTACATCATTGTTCTTATTTTATAGTTATATTGACACGAGCAAAGTATATATGGAAAGCAGTGAACCAATAATTAAAAATATATATTTTATTTTACTTCTTTAATATGTTGGCTTTGTTTCATTATGTCTCTCTGTGTTTTATGTCTTTTGATTTACATAATAGCTAAATATATAAATAGAGCATAAATTTGTTATGGTAAACGGTTTTTAACTAGAATGAGTTAAATAAATGAGATGTACAATGTACGTTTAGTATATGAATGACATGTAGGCCTGCTGTTGAATGTTTGGCATGAATTTGTATAAATGTACTCCATGATTTCACTTTGCTGCATATTATGTTCCCTTATCAACATTTGATATGACAAAATACGAGTTTGAAAATATGTTATTAGACTATATATATTATTTTATCTGACCTAGATCAACATTTTATTGGGAAAACATATACAAAAGATATCTTTCTAATCATAAAATGCTTCAAACACTTTAACCCTTAATTAACAATAACTTATATAAAAATATACATTGTTTTGATTTTGTTTAATATTATGGTTAATATTTTACGTAATTGCACTTATTCTATAAATTTTATTTATTTTAATTTTATTATACCTTAATTTTAAAAAACTATTCGTTATTCAAAAAATGTGTAACTTATCGTTCTGAACATCTAAATTTTAAACTAAATTTTATCTGAATATGTTGAAATTTTTAGTATTGTTAGTGCTTTTCGGTACGGTTTGCGGTTACTTATTTATTATACACTTTTTTATTTATTAAAATTAATTTAAATGCTGATTATTTTAAAATCATCTATCGGATAACATATGCCAGTGGACATTTTTTCCCAATTGTATGTTATTTTCCCATTAAATTCATTTACATTATTAGATTTATGCATAATTATATTAAACCTTTTCAGAACTGCTAAAAAATTTCGTTCACAAATTGAAAAATTCTACTTTTAAATTTCTTGAAAATATCCGTTATATTCGTTAAAATGTAATAGATATCATATAACTATTTATCAATTTCTCTTTCGAAATATTGATGTTTTATCTATATTATTACGATGGTTTGAATTTTTATTTTGAAATATACACTCAGAGTAACTGTAACTATTACTAATAAATGTCGCAGGGTTCAGAAAATGCAACTTTTTCAACGCTTTAGACATTTTATTTCCTGGTGCAACTTAAAAACAACACACAGTGCAAATTAAGAACAATATGTCTTTCCGGAGTATGAACACATAAATGTTTTAGATATCTTTATATGATTTTTTTGATATCACATATGAATGAACCAATCTTTTCTAATATCGACCTCTTTTTCAGTTATGATGTTTCCTGTGACCACAATTATAGAAAATAAGTTTGCCTGGTTTGAAGTAACTTGGATAGGAGTGAGAACCATTTTAATTACTATCATATTGTTTCAATATCTGTTCGTTGATATTTTCGTAAACAATTACTTTATGATAATTTTTTGCATAACTTTTTCAGAATATTTTGCGTCTTATCCTGGTTATGGTCTCAGGATTGATAGTATTGGTTGTTCCTAATTTTTCCAACATCATGGGCTTTGTGGGGGCTGGATGCTGTACTCTTCTGGCCTTTATACTTCCAGGTGAACTAATTAGTGGTGATAATCAATTCTGTACAAGACTATTTTATTACTTTATGGGTATACCAAAAGTATTGTAGAGGATTGAGGGCAGTATGTGTTTCAGAGAGAGTGTAAATTTGACAATATTAAAATGTAACCCTTTGAACTCGATTATACAACGCAAAATTTACGGAACGATTGTATTGTACATTATTACTTACATTTTGGTTAGATATTTAATCGTCTTGCTGCATAGATTGCAGTCCATTCTTTAACTAGTTTATCGATAATTTTTAAAAAGTAGATTTAGTATACACATGATATATAAAAACAAGGAATGGTCCTGAAACTTAAAAGGTTGTTGAAATAAGTTTTCTTATTTAATTTTTTTTTATTTATCAAAACATTAATTCAAGATTTAAATTATTATAATGCTTTCAATAATTTTCAAATATATATTATTATTTAGTTTAAAACAGTTTCAAAATATTGGACTCAATATAGCCCTACTATGTTTTATCTTATGCTTTTTATATAAGTATATGTTTACTCACAAGATACCCATTGCCTCTCTGAATAAACTTTTTATTTTATTTTTTATACATTTTATGTAAGTTTTCGCAGATAGTTGAAATAAAATGCTTCGCGGACTTTCAACAATCAGAACGGTTCACATAAATATGTGTAAAACAGTTCTTAAAAGTAGTCGACTATAGTTTAATATATTGTATAATCATTTCTAATTTTAATAAATAGCACAACAATTTTAATGTTAAGTTTCGGAAGACCTAGTTTGAGCATTAAATAATTAATTATATAGTAAGCTACTTCATAGTCAATGCCATATAGTCACATTAAATGTACGATATATAATAAAAAATATAATAAGTGATAAACAAAATTCATGTTGTTGGGCATTCGTAAACATACACGTGATTAGTTTAATGTTGTTTTAATTTTTGAAAAGCCTGCAATTCTATTATTTTCATTATTCTTAATTAATAAAAAATTTGATATAGCGCTAATTTATTTCATTTATAGCTAGTTGCGTATACTTTTACTTGCTATATAACTAGTAAATATAATAAATACAAACTGATTGTAATAAAAGCTTAATTATGTTATAAATCAGTGGGGTACGGTACCCAGGACTTGAGAAGGGGGGTGGTCGATTTAAGGGGGTCATTTAACATTTAGTCTCCGGACATGCATGGCGAGTTTTATAAATTAAGAGTGCATTCAAAGGCATTAAAAATCACAATCTATTTATAAATCGAACTGCTAAATTAGTCATTTTTAAGAATTAGAGAAGTTTTAATTTCTGAAAAACATGCATATCATGAAAAGGTAATATTTTATCATTTATTTAAATATATTAACAAAATCCAAAATAATATTATCGCATTTAAAAAAATTGCATTCCTGAGAGATAAATTCTGAACATTGTGGACGTCCAGAATATGAATATGACTAAACATGCTAAAAATAAATATATGTGTCGAGTATAACCTATATACTTACTTTTCCTCCCCTGCTTTCCCAAAAAGTACTGTTCATATACATTACGAACTCCTTAATAATGACAATTACTATGTTATTGTTGTAGTCTTCCTGGAATGTAATTAGAAGAATACGTAAAATACAGGTTGATATATATGATAGATATTGTTATAGAGTGATATATTATAGTCACAAAGTTTATACTTGCACAGATTTGTTTGGAATTATAGAAATAAAATCAAAGTTTTTAAGATATCTACCTTCTGCAGCCCTCTACCCCAACAAGGGCACTTTCATTCTTCCATTACAAAGGGGCCCTATAGCAGAAAGAGGGATGTGCGCCCTGTGCTGCATACGCCCATGTATAGATTATTAAGTTTGACAATTTTATATTCTTTATATATTACTAAATAAGTGATTTTTCGTACCTATAGGTCTATTTAGTTAAATGTGATAGCAATTTTTAAACAATTTTCTCAGATAAATTTTCAAAATATTGTTTTAAAATTCATAAAAAGTAAATTTTTGAAAACATTTTTGATCAATTCTGCATAATTTTTCTCTTCTTTCTGTTTCAATAAAGTAAAACATCAAAATTGTTAGTATTACTGTGAAACATTTTAATAAAGAAATACACATATCAGGTGACAAAGTGGATTTTTTTGCATTATTTGACACATTTTATATTAAGCGACAGGTCAGCCCTTCAACCTCACTATCGATCATGATTTTTTAGATACTGTTGTTCTGAAAATATTACTGATAGTGCTATATATAATATATATATATATAATATATAATATACAAGTATATATATAAATATAAGCTGAAGCAGGTATCCCTCTTTCTCCTTCATATACTTATAGGACACACTCTTGTTATTCAGAAAAGGTTTCTTAGTATATTATATTCTTTATTATAATATTGACATGTTTAATAAATGATATCATCGCACATAGTCATTTATTTAATTTTTAATATATTATAGATATGCACTATATATAATTATTTCGTGTATTTTCAGGTATCTTTCATTGGAGGATTCACAGAAAAGAAATAACAAAAGGCCAGATCTTTGTTGATTTCCTCTTCATTGTAATTGGACTTATGGGGTATGCATTCAATAACTGAAACTTTCTTTTGATAATTTTAAACCTTATACCATAGAGTAATAATAACCAAGAGAGTTCACTAAGACTAAAAAGCGCAAATATGTTTGTTTAAATCTTGAAAGTTCGCCATTTTTTAT